>CM023452.1:196139642-196312142 GCA_013339765.2 Haemaphysalis longicornis | reverse complement strand
CTCGGGCCCTGTCCCGTCCCTTGTTGCTGCTGTATCTGTCACATTAATGATGATTGTGGCAGGATGCCCCTAGGGATTGGCCAACCAAAGATTGGCCGAAGAGGTCAAAACGTTCAACGCGTTCGTTGCTACCCAACAAGGAGGAGAGGAAGAAGAAGAGGTTGTCGTTCGTCGCCTGCGAGCTCAAGACACGTACCGGGGGTACGCGACACAAGACGGTCTGCAGAGGGCGACGGCCAAGGTGGCTAAAATGTCACACCGAGTTCGCCAACTTACCCATGGAGATTCTCATCGTCCCAAACAAGCCCTACATAATCACCACAAACATCGACGTCGTCGACGGGCTTGTCAACGGAGCGGTGGAAAGCTTGACGTGTCGAGTCTTTATATGATGCGCGGGCGAATTTTTCACGGTTTTGCCGATAAGCATTTTAGCTTCGACCCTCTCATCATCATTCACTTCGTGGGGATGGCGGGATTTGCACGTTTAGCCCGTTCTACATGTTGCGGATGTCGCCAGCGAATTCACAACTGCGGCGCCGCTCGTGCGGCAAAACGAACTATTTTCAAATTTTCAGTGCGGCGACGAATTGCCAAATGCCAAGCGGCATTCACGGTAGAAGTTTGACTGTTTCAAACAGGTGGCAATTTGACAAAACAACGAGAATAGATCGTTTTGTCGCACGAACGGCGCCAAAGTTGTGAATTCGCTGGCGAAATTCGCACTATGTAGAAAGGCTTTTGGCGCCAAGTATTTGCTAACTTGCTTGTATAACTCCTCCGAGCAGGTCTACTGCATTTAGTGAGAAGTTTTTACTTATGCAGATGGTCTGTCGTTAGCTACGGAATATTTGTTTGCACTTGTCTTCGTAAAGCTCTAGTCCAACCAATTGGCACAGAATCGCAATGCCACTTGCATTTGTGAATTTGACGTGCATGGTTCGCGATGTAAGCCGTACAGTAAGAGTGACTAAGTTGCTAAGACTTTTTGGTCGTGATCCCAAACACAACATTCGTCCTTCCCCCTCAAAATATCGCCTTGTGTTCTGTCCAAAAACAAACTACAGAAATTTTAAGGCCAGTAAGGGATGATGGTAGCTACGGGCTTTTGCACCTGTAGAACACCGTAAATAACGCATGCAGTCGCCGGCAGTCTCCTAAAGCTTGCAGCACAGGGGCAGGCATATCAGCAAAGCAGTGCCTTGACGCATTGCCGTTGTTATCCATGCTTGGCTTCAAGGAAATTCTAAGTGTGACTGTTGCTTCATTTAGATGGTTTTATTCAGGTTGGAGTTAGGCGGACAGAATAATTGCTGTTGGTATTTAGTAAATGCAAAGCCAAATATTCTGCCTTTGTTGTGTTTATACTTTCAGCACTGCATCTGGAAATGTTCAGCAGCGATATACCAACTTGCCGAAAAAAATCGATTCTTTTGCCGGAGGAGGCTAGTTTCTGATTAAGTCTAACTTCTGGCTAAAGTTTGGGTGCATAAAATATTTTTTGCCTGCCAGACAACAAATAAAAATGCTTGCTGTGAAATGTATTGAATCTACAGGTTGCGTGAGGGCCAACCACCGCGAAGTGTCGCACCATGCAACCAACGTTGTGATCAAGCGATGGCTCATTGGGGCTCAAGACCGGGTGGGAAGTCGCAGCCAGAGGCGCCAACAAAAGGTGCAAGAACAAGACAGATCTGCTACGCATTCGTGAAAGCCCGGCATGGCGGGCGTGGGCCCATTCATTTCAAAGTTGCACAAATAAACATGCTAAACGGAAAGTTTTGTTCATAATGTACTTGGGTCCACTGCATGATTGCATTCACCTGCTATCAGTCCGGCCTTGGTATAAAAAATAAAATCTTCCCGTGAACCCGCTGTGGCTGAGGTTGGCTGGGTTGGCCTGCCTGAGGCCAATGTAAATTTTCATGTTTATTTGGCCTATCCCGGGCCAAGAAACTTTAGTTGCTGGGGGGGCCGCCGGCGTGCGCGCAGCGTCACAGCTCCGCCGCTGTTCGGAGACGACGATGGTCCGACACACCTCCGTCACGTCGGCGGTTTGGCGGCAGCGGCGTGGCTTCCCTCTCGGCTGTGGGGGTCGTCTCAGCTGGTCTGCAACGAGTGAGAACAAGCGTAGTTCAAGGAAACCCCTTCACGGAAACAGGTCACAGACTCACGCTCGAAGCGTCGCAAGTTGTTGTGCGGCACTCGGCAACAACGGGACATGTCTACTGCAAGTGGTTCCGATAGTGTGAAGGGAGGAGTATCCAAAACAGGACCCATTAGCCAACCGCGACAGCCTTATTCAAACCACGTCCCAGCGCGGTGCGTCAGCGGCTAAGGTATTGTGATGAAGAGCACTAAGCAGAGCGTTGTACTCTGGGCCACGGCGAGTGTTGCAGGGAAACGCGAAGCAAACAAAAGCCTAATTGAGAACCCCAAGTAATGCAAGTTTCCCTCGGCCTCGGGTAGTTGTTTCAACAACTACCTCTGACAGCCAACTCATTCAACTAAAGGGACCTTTCGCTGCCAACTGTTGACGGCAGCTCAGTCCGCCCACTTTAAGGTGTGTAGATGTCCAGCAGGGCTCGGGCCGCACAACTGTTCCAGCTTCCTGTTCACACTGAATGCGCATGAGCTTCTCTCGAATTAACAAATACTAACAACGATCGTCCTTTACGTTGTATTTTGGTTATATCGCGCGGCCCTTCATTACGTTTTCGGTATTTTTAAGTCTGAAGCACGCGCGTTGTGCAGTACAAGAAAATGGTGGCCCAAAAAAAGTTGCAGTTGTGAGAGCCGGGGAACCTGAAGCCATAAGCGCTGTTCAGGAAAAGGACACAGTAGTGCCCTGAGAAATGACTGCAATGCGTGCGCCGGGAAAGAGGAACAGCCGCGCCAAGGGAGGACAGGACTTGCAACGAGAGCAGCATCGACAGGTTGACATTACTCACACAGGGCAGGTAGGGGCCGACGGCGACGCCTGGCCGGGCAGCGCCCTGAAAGTTCAACCGAAGGTCAGTGCAATTTTTAGACTTTATGCAGTCATAGAAAGCTGTAGGCACGCCGCGTAACCTTGTTCATTCACATACAAAGCGTTGCCGTACGGGTGGTAGAGGGGCGGCAGGGTGTTAGGGAAAGAACGTTTGGGAATTATGATGCACGCGCAATCTTCCTCAGGTCAATTGACAAATACAACGCCGATACGCTCCAAGATAAGAAGTGCGGGTAGCTAAGTTTTTTACGGAGATCATGCTGACCAACGCACGCTCAAGCGTGACTCCAATCCGCAAAAAGTAATCTGTTTGCTTGTTTAATTGGAAACTTGTTCTACCACTTTGTAACTCCCAAAACAAGTCGAAATAAACATACGTATTTATTTACCTCATGGACTACATATGAAAGTAGGGATGTTGCAGTTACCTCACATCTCATGCATGCGGCTACGAAACAAACCACACCGCAGTCTCTTCAAATTTTCTTCAGTAGGGCTTTTTTTTTTTGCCGATTGTGTTTTCGCACAGAGGCCACTTTTTCTCTCGTTTTGAATTACTCAGCTCCGATCGCTTTTCTTATCAGCAAATATATTAAATAAGCAAACCGAAGTAGGCTGTAATTTCTATTTCTTCGGTGCGCTGCCAGTGTTCGCCCAAACGCATATATGCAGAGTATGCGCGTTATTAACAAAATAAATCAGAACGAAGGAAAATTTGTTGTTCGCAATGGGGCATACTTTGTCAAAATATTGCTGTAACGAGGGATTTTCAGCTGCATATAGCGAATTATTAAATAAGCAAACCGAAGTAGGCTGTAATTTCTATTTCTTCGGTGCGCTGCCAGTGTTCGCCCAAACGCATATATGCAGAGTATGCGCGTTATTAACAAAATAAATCAGAACGAAGGAAAATTGTTCGCAATGGGGCATAATTTGTCAAAATATTGCTGTATTAAAGAGGGAGTTTCAGCTGCATATAGCGAATTATGCTCTGTCAGTGTTATAACGAAAAAGAAGGTTACGCATACCCCTCCCCTCGTGGGAACCCTGGTGTGATGCGACGCTGAGGCGGGTTCAAGCGCAAGCGGAGAGCAACCGTCGGCCGAAAGGCCGCCGGAGAGCGGCACACCGGCGCAGCGCACGAAGGAGAGGAGACCGCGGAGAGAGAGGACGCTGCACATGCGCACAGCGCGCGCTGCACCGAGCGCAGCGCCGGCAACCGTCGGAGTGAGCGCCGCGCGCTACAGATGTTTGGGCAGGCCTCCGCGATCGGCTGCCGGCGGCGCGCCGCCGGCAGCCGATCGCGGAGGCCGTGGTTTGGGTGAGAGTTCGCTATCGGAGAGAGGAGAGGGGGTGAGCGGAGGAGAGTGCGGACGCGGACGCCGACGACGGACGCACCTGTGTGGACGCGGACGCACGCAGGACAGGGCGCGCGGCAAGAGATGCTCTCAGCGTCGCATCTAAAAAGAAACGAACGAAACTTTAATTGCTGCTAAAGCTGCATAATGGTTAAATGGCGGCTTACATACTGTAGCGAAGCCTCCGTTCCGTTTGCTTTTTTTCTATTAGATGCGACGCTGAGAGCATCTCTTGCCGGCGGCCCTGTCCTGCGTGCGCCGTTGTCGGCGTCCGGTCCACTGCGCTGCCTTCGCCGTTGTCGGTGTCCGGTCCACTGCGCCCGTCGCCGACGTCCGCGCCCGCAGTCTCCTCCGCTCACCCCCTCTCCTCTCTCCGATAGCGAACTCTCCTCGCGCGAGGGGCATTGGATTGGATTCGATTGGATTGGAGTGGATTGGCTTGGATTGGATTGGATTAAAGTGGACTGTGTTGCGTCATAGCCGCGGCAGACGCATGGCGCCGGCGCGTGCCCAGGTTGAGAGCGAACACTCTCAATATCTGCGGGCGCGTGCGCAGTGCACTCTCACTCCGCCGGTGGCGGCGCTGCGCGCGCTTGCGCCGTACTCTCTCTCTCCGCGGTCTCTTCTCCTTCGGGCGCCTGCGCATATAACCGGTGTGCCTCCGGCGGCCTTTCGGTCCGCGGTTGCTCTCCGCTTGCGCAAGAACCCCCCTCAGAGTCGCATCACACCAGGGTTCCGCGAGGGGAGGTGGAGTAATTTTTTTTAGCATCCCTCTTCGGCCACCAAGGCCCAGCTTTTCTAAGAAACGCATGCGGAGGGTGTGTTGGCCCGTCGGTCGACCCGGGAGACGCGGCTCTCGAGGGGACGATCGTCGCATCTTTTGTTACCGCGCCGCAGTAGCGTTCCATTCCCCCAGTGCGTGTGCTCTGTTCGCCTTCGGTCTCCGTGTCCTCAGTGTTCTTCAGACGACCTTCCTGTTTTTCCCCTGTTTACTTTAGTGCGTTTTGTCTAAACTGCTTTCTTTGCACCCATAATTCTCCGCGCGCGCGTTTCGAGTTGAAACCTTGTGTCTGTGTTTTGGGTCCTTTTCACTTTGGCGGGAACATGGCTGATTGGTGTTTACAAGCGTCTCCACGATTGGCTGCAGAAAGCCTTGTTCCCTAGGTCCGCACGCTGCAGGATGCACTTTTTCCCCCATACGTCCCCCACCGGACCGCTTGAAGCGAATATAACGCGGCCCCTCCGGCATTTGAGGGAGGCGGGCGACCTGCACCAAGAATCACTTCAAAAACTCTGCCGCCGCCGCGGCCCGCGGGCGGTCGATCCAGTCAGCCATGTCCAATGAAGTACCCTTGATCTATTGACTGCTTTTCTCATTTGATTAACAAGTATATTCGTTCTAATTCTTATGTGCTAAATGTTATCAATGTTTCTAGTATTTAAACAGTAAACCTCAAAAATTCTCGACGGCTTCCCTGCGATAAGCATGCTACCGTAGCGGCAGATATTGGACAAATTTCGCCGTTACAATACTAAACAAAAACCGGTAGCTTCAACCGCGCACAACGCCTTTCGCGTCACAGCGTAACAGCATGAGTGCTGTTCCTGAAAGCAAACAATAGCGAAAGACCAGAGATTGTTCGTGAAAGTGCAGAATGAAATCACAGAAAAGTGGTTTTGCAGGAGCCAATATCTTCAACCATCTCCTATAACGAATACAACGTTACACGCCCGTATCACCTCGTCAGGGCCGTCACTGTCGTCGTCGTCGGGCCGCCATCTGCAGCCGTCCCGGCCAGCTAGACCGGCTCCGGCGGCCGCAGCAAGCAGCAGACGGTGACCACGAGGGCGGCCGCCACCCAGGAACGGCGTCAGCCTGTGCAGCAGCGTGTGCGTCGCGTCAGAGGGGTCAGAAAGACAGAACGCAACGTGGCCTAACTAGAAATTGGAGAGAGCGAGTCGTTGGTCATCCTGTCGACTCAGTTCCCGCCGCGAGAATTGCCTTTTTTTACCGCGAAACAAGAAACGCCAGAAATACATCACAACTCTTCGCGTTTCGCGCTACAGGGACGTAGTAGAGGCAGAGGTGAAGTAAAATGGGCCATCTCAGAAAACGCGGTTATCTGCCGGGGTCTCGGATTATTTGTCCATTCACCCGCCGCGGTGGCCCAGTGGCTGAAACGTTGTGCTGCCGGGCCCAACCAAGGACGCGGGTTGGTTCTTGGCCGCGGTGGCTGTTTGAGAGAGGGAGAGGGGAAAAGCGGAAATCGCCGCGTGTCGAAGTTTCCGCTCGCCTCAAAGATCCCCGGGAGGCCAAATGTAACCCGCAGAAGTCCCTCCACTACGGCGGGCCTCTCAGCCCCGGTGTAGATTCGGTGCGTTGCACTCCACCCTCAATCAACCGAGACATCAATCGTCGATTCGGGGGGCATTGCGCCTCCGTGATTTACCCCTTCCGTCCTCAGGACCGCCCACTCGGCCCTGCATTCGCTTCGTTCGCAATTCTAAGCTAAACGGCGGTGGGTACAGGCGGCTAAACGTTCCGGTCAGTCGAGAAGGAAACCAGGCGGCACGGGTGCTTACCACGGTTCCTGTCTTCGAGATCTTGCAGATTCATGGGGAGGAGAGGACCCGCCATCGTCACTGCGAATACATTTTCAGTGCAGATGCTCAGATGTTTCGTAACCATTATCGATGCAGACGCCCACACACCTGTGTACGCCGATGCTCGCCAACTCACTCACTCACTGTCACTCGCTCACTCACTCACTCATCCTCCTGAGCTCCCCCCCCCCCCCCCCCCCTCGTTCCCTTTTAGCCTTGTGTACAGTCGCGACGACCATCACTCCCTTCTTCGACTATTGCATTGAACTGTTAACATTGCGAGCCAAGGGTTGTGAGCTTCGATGGGAAATCGTCTTCTTTCACTCCCGGGATTGACAGCGCACTAGTCGGTGCCTATGAGCGTACACAGCGCTTGAAGTGCAGTCGAAAGACCGCACTCCACTCCTGTGCTGCACTGGAAGAGGTGTAGCTTGTTTTAATTGGAGCGTGTGTTCAGAGGGAACCATTGGGACAAATTACTAATTTGGGTCATTCAAGACGCTGCTTTGTTCAAATGTCGTGGTCTGAGTAAACGGGATTAAACTATTAATCTATTTAATGAAGAAGGAAACAGATCAGGGAGAGGCGACTCACTAGCCGATTTTTCTAACGTTTGTGACGTAAAGGGAACGTGACAATTGCGAGAGAGACAAATCGTGAGAGAGAGGGACAAATTGCCGCATTTTTTTCATTCCCTTGCGTCGGAACTTGCAATCATTACAGAAAACAATTCAACGTAATCACTTGCCTCGTAGTGGCCGCTTAGAATGAATGTCTATGCAGATCGTCACGCCGGTAATTTCCGTTTTCGCGCATAGATTTCGGGATGCGGTCGTTGGGAAATTGCAAAAATAGCGGAATATCACTCGCACAAGACGTTCACATAACTTAATGCAGATCAGTGCGTTTTCGCATGCATGTTGCGAGCATATGTATTCATAAACAAGCGAAATTTCGCTGCATTTAGTTTAGCGCTTTTTAAGTTCTTTTGGTCTAAATATTGCAGTTTACACATACGCACGGCTTCTCATGTGCACGTGTGGCACATTCCTGCTTAAGACGCACCTCAAATATTTTTTACACATCAAACTTCAAGCCCTCCTTTAAGTAATTACATTCAATTATTGCTCTTAGCAAGAAAACTTACTAGGCAAATTGGCTGCCTTTTCCCTCCCGCCGAAAGCACGCAAAGCCTATATACAAGGAAATCCTGAAAGTGCGTTACACGGATTACAACGTTGAGGTCATATCTTTATACCATTACCAGGTAAGCGTACAATTAGCACTTCTCCATTAACGCGGCGACGATTTCAGAAGCGTAAAAGTAGCGTGTGGCCAGTATCGCCCAGCGTGGCGTGGGGCCCGGGCAAGTTTTCTTTCTTTTTTTTTTTTTCAGAAAGGGCAACACTGACAGTTGCAGCTGGAAGTCGGCAGGGGGGTGGGCGGAAGGGGCACTCGCCACCCCCAAGCCGCACCAGCCCCCCCCCTCCCCCCCCTGGCCACGTTCCTCAGCTCTGCAGCTGCAATCGTGCCTGCGTAGTTTTTCGCCGAAAATCATGATCAGGAACTTTCCAGATAACTCACTTACTGTAAAAAAAAAAAAAAGAAAAACGGGGGGTAGGGGAAGTGGCACTTCTATTGGGGTTTCTTCAGCTTGAACCCAAGAAGACACCACAAACTGGGGTCTAACTAGCGTTTATTTAGTGACGCTAATCTAAGCCAGCCGCCCCTGTACGCCTTTACTGGGCAAATTGCATCCTGGAATTTTTCTGAAAAAAAAAAAAAAAACGAATTTTGCACTTCAGACAAATTCTTGTCCACCAACTCATTCGCTACGCCATTTTGAAATTTATTTGCTACTGTTGAGGTCAGAAACGAGCTTTCTTGGTTAAACCCCTTGGATGATGCCGAATTTTGCTTACAATATTTGTACTCCCTCTCTCCCCTGCATCTGGTTGTGCGAACGGTTTGGCCCCCTCAACATAAATGTCTGCCGATGCCCACGCCTCGAGGTAATTTCTCGTAAAATTGTACGACGATGCTTTTATTAGAATTTACTTCAGCTGCTCTCCTATCATCAAATATCGCGGCTTCTCTCCCCGGAGTATCACGTCCGCAGGGGGGTGATATGAATGGCTGCTTCGGAATCGCGTGATTCACCCGACTTTGCTGGCTTTGCTCTGAAGTGGGCTTTACTGGGAAACGTATTTGCGCGGAGCGGTATATTTCAAGCTCGACACGTACGCTTCTCCCCCTGCAGCAGTGTTTTATAAAGAGCGCAGTGACCCCGCCCTCGGGCTACCTTCACCGCGTTCTACGTTGCAGGGACTTCATGTACAAGTTGAAAATATCCTCTTCTATGGCTCGCAATAGAGTGTAATCACGAAGCGAAGAAATTGGTCGTTTCGTTGCAAATGTCGACGAAAGACGGCGGTCTGTTGCCAAGTAAATGCCTCCCTTCGGTTTCTCACTGACCTCTCATGCTCCTCCCCTCCCGTCAAGTCCATCCCAACGCGAACACGCTAGAGGTTTCCTCGAGTCCATTTAAATTTACCGCGTTCCACTGTTCCAGGCCGGATGCCTCGATGCAAGCGCTGCCGTACGGCGGAGACGCGCGTGAATCGAGGCGCCCTACTTCAACTTTGGACCCCGTTGCGCTACTCCACGTGCGTTCCAAGCGGAGTGTGGAACCTATGTAGTGGAACCTTGCGTAACTGTTTCCCTTTTATTTCCTAAAGGGCCGCTAGAAGCCACAGTGGCGCGGGCAACAACAGGCGACGGAGCGAATTTTTTTGTAGTGGATGCCGTATTTCGTTTGATAAAGCAAAAATCAAGCACCCATAAGTTTGTTATAAACGAACACTGCAAATATCACTTATTGATTTTCTGCCTCACATTTGCGTAATGTTTCGTTCTTTTTTAACAGTGCGGACAAGTATGAATATTTGCCACCGGTCTTCGACGTTTAGATTTGGCTGTGATTATATAAGCTATTGCACAGCATCTGATTCACTTTGGCCGGGGGGCTGAAGAATCGAGTTACAGACAGACAGACAGAAAAGCAGAGGCAAAAATTTCCGCATTCAAGAAGCCCAAGAAGGCCCAACGTCTTTAAAATACCAAGAAGGGGGCCACATTTCCGCTAGCGCGTGGGTGCTAGCGTTCGTTTACAAGCAAGAACGCAGCGACAATTGCTTAACCCTCTCCGCCCCGGTGGTGTCAATTACACGGTCATATAAAGGTTCATCTAGGCCATAGAGAGCGAAACCAAAATACCCGTATCACGTCCGCAGACTGCTGCCATGGGCGATCGCAGCAATGACCCACCCCGTAGTGGGGAGAGTGGTGGATATTGTGTGGGTAACTAAATTGGCAGTGCCAGTTACTTCAATGCAGGGATGTTGCTAGAGGGGGGGGGGGGGGGGTTGTTGGAGGTTTGAACAGTCTTACTTCGACACGATAGCGAGGGAGCGGCCTAGTAGAGAGCCCAGCCGGGAAGACGTAGGGCCGCGTCATGGTGCTTCGGTAACGGAGGCCGCCTGAAGGTGATGTTAATAAAGTCCTCACTCACTCACTCACTCACTCACTCACTCACTCACTCACTCACTCACTCACCCCGTGCAGCGCGTAAGCGAGTGGAAGTGTTCCTTACCACACCCCTCCGAAAATCATTTCTGCCTACCGGGCCCTTCTCCGCGGTATTTCCAGCGAGCGGTTGCTCACGCGAGACCCGAGGGCGCAGTCAAATTTCGGGGAAGAACGGTGGGTGGGGAGATTAGCTGCCTCGAGACATATCACGATCATAACATCGTCGCTCCATGCAAGGTGAGCCACCATGCCACATTTTGGTAGGAGCCTGTCTTGCACCTACGGGTCGCCTTGTTCTTCGATAGCGACGGGAGGGGTGGACCAGGGGGCCGTCGGCCTATACGGAATGCACATCCGCCTCTACCATAAGGACTCGTCGAAGCCCCACTATGCCGATAGAACAAACCTACCTCGGGGTACAATCGCCGCCAAGGGTCCGCCACGTCGAGGCCCGTGGATGCGCTGGCCTTCTGCCGGCCGGCGGCGCGGGCTCCCCTACCGCTGGCTTGGCTGCGAGCCGCTCTCTCCCGGCTGTTCCTCGCTCGGCTGGTGGTGCGGTTCTGGCCCGGCCGAGGCCACGCGGCACCTCGCGCGTCGCAGCCCTCGTGGCGATGACGGCGATGCTGATGATGACGATGCTTACGACGACGATGAGGAAAGGCGAAGGAACAGCCGTAATGCACGTAGCTGATAAAAAGAGCACCCTCACTTTGCGCGAAGTATAGCGCCCTGAGAAGCTGCCGCCCCGGTGGTCACAACTCAAGATGCCTGCAAAAGCTGATATCGCCGCGCAGCGAGATTTTCGACATCATGACGGGGCAAAATGGCGCTTGGCGTACGGTGTAGAATTGCCGATTTGTCCATCTTTGAGGTGGTCGGGAGGATGGCAGGAATTCGGCTGAATGGAATTTCAACGAAGCGAACGTGCATTTGGGGCCCTACCATGAATGTGGCCGCCACGGTGCACAACGCACATCGGCTGGGGGGCCCTTCGGTGCATGTTCACGTTTAATGAAGGGAGGGCGAAGCAACGAAAGCTGAAATAAAAATTACCGGCAGTTTGGCTGCGCTGGCCACAGAACCATTGCGAAAGCAGCATACATTGCTGCTTGGACAGCGCTGAACACTGCACCACGGAGGGTACAAAAGTCTGACCTAAGCTAGCTTTCTCCTGATTATTTCTTTTGTTGGTCAATCCCGCACTGAGCGTACGTGCTACTCTGGACGTACGCAGCACTTTCCTAAGATACCCACATCAACTCTCGGGTGCGCACTCCGCAGGCCTAACGTTTGAGTTTGTGGTGTACGGTGCGAATGGGTACCTCCTGCTCAAAGATCGCTTCGACCATGTTGAAATGGAAGCAATCGAATACACTCTGGCTTCATAACGCGAGGGACCCAGGTTCGATTCCGTCCACGGGAAGCGTTTTCTTCTTTCACTTCACCCAAGATCACTCATCATCGTCAGAAAAAAATTGGCTTTCCTGCAGACCGTATTGGCGTACAACGCCATCTGTGAGAGCACTAAAGCTTCGCTTTAAAAGTATGCTCTATGGGAATTTGCCCTATTTGAAGCACGCAAACAGGGTTCAAATTACACGCAGAAATTCCTCGTGGTCGATCTTCCTTGTGCTTTCACCCTAAGCCCCCTAAGAGAGAATCTATTGATTGAATTTTGAGTGACTGGAATGATTGATTTTTTTGACGTTGCATAAAGCGTTGTGCAATTCATTTCTCGGGCGTGTTCCGGTCTTCGCGAGTTTGATTCCAGTTGCAGAAAACGTCTACTCTTCCTCGGTTTAATATGTGGAAAATGAGGCGTCATCGTCGTCGTTTTCGCTGTGTCTTTTCCTCGTATCTGTTTCTGTCACGGAGAGCCTTGCTCAATCACCCGTGTTAAGGGTACGTTTAGAGTTAACGTTTGGCCGCCATAAGCCTAAGCTTCCGGTAGGCCATATGTTCGGTTTCCCGCTGTGTCGACTGAGAAACGTTGAGTG
The DNA here is from genome assembly GCA_013339765.2 of Haemaphysalis longicornis. NCBI lineage: Eukaryota > Metazoa > Arthropoda > Arachnida > Ixodida > Ixodidae > Haemaphysalis > Haemaphysalis longicornis. Next base: position 196,299,603 of record CM023452.1, on the reverse strand, counting down.
ACAAAAAAAAAAAAAAAAACCCTCGTAGGCACTCAAGTCAGCGTACGTGCTTTCAAGGCGAACGCACAGCGATAGTGATGCCCTTTTGACTGCTACACGGCATTTGCATCCTTTTTCCGCCTTCGTTTCTTCGCTCACTGGCCGAACTACGTCAGCAAGCAGACGGGCGCACGCCACAGCTTCCCTAGAATCAGAGTTCTCACAGCTGGTGTAGCTGTTCCACCCGGGAACCATCACTTCCCGGGGCCACGCGGCGCGAAAAATTTTAAAACTTTTTACTTTTACAATTCATCATTTTGTGAAGCGAGCACAATAGCCACACCAACGTGCATAGTCCTTGCTAATCCCTAAATGTCTGTTCCCACGAACGAGGGAACAACAATGATAACTACCTTTGTTCCACTGCTTGCAATGTGTGCCGAAAGCGCAGTTTGTAGCGCGGTAAGTTCCTCCTGTGGAAACCCCGATTCAATTACCATCGCATCACACGTGTTGTTTCCCTACTCTTTAGAGCGGCGGCCATTTTCCTGACGAGACAACTACGACGGCGGTTTTTCGCCGAATGGGGCACTCGAGGGTTTCGACCTAAAAATTCTCGGGGCTTTTCAGGGCTTCTATCACGTTCGACAGGATTGGGTAGCCAGGGAAGGTAATTAGACATTCAGCATCTCTTCCTACAAAAAGTTGAAAGAAACGCAAAAGCTACCTCGCAATGAAACTGCACCAAAAGTGGGTTTAAACGTTTCCTAAAACTGCGTCCAACGGATCGTGTACATGGGCCATGGCTTGGCCGCACTATGCGACCTCCGAGCTCCAGATGCGCGCAACAGGACTGAAGTACTCAGCCCATAGGTCTGCGGGTAATTACATTCTGGATAATCTAACAGCTGATATCGGCGTGACTGGTGATTCTCTACAATTTCCACTCTACAATCACACGCCTAACTGCAATAAATAAAACGTTAATTAACAAGCACTACCTTATTGTCAGCTTTGTAGCAATATTTCGTTACTTAAAGTCTTTCCTGAAACATTACCCTGCATATGACAACCTGAACAGCCACCTGGAGCGATATCTTGGGGACCGACGGTAATCGCATGTTAAATAGTTGAACAATTACACGTGCTCAGTGGAACACCGCACAGCCTATTGCGTACCGCGACCGGACAAGAAAACATTGTAACTACCTACCATCAACGCGGACAGAACACTCACGCACTTTTCAGTAATCTCCCGTACACTGTGAGCCTTGTGTTTGGCAATCACAACAGTGTCCTGAAAGACGGGACACCACCACACTTCCCGCAATGCTGAGCAAATGCATGATCGTTGTGTTCCACGAACTGTAGGTTAGCAACGGCCTGCGTTTGCCCAGGTAAACTCTTTTGGTGCATGAAAACGGTATGAGAAACACCACTGCCATGACAAGTACAGATTACCTCACATGTTTGAACATTGCATCGCGCATGCGTAGCCGCTCCGGCTATCTTCTTAAGAGTGTCGCGCATTCGACCTAACTTGTTTAACGCTGAGAACAAAGTGTATACCCCGTTACCATCCAGCTACATTTTTTCTTCCATGTGACAATTTGTGTTCGCATGACATGACAGAGAAATGTTTCCTTTTCTTGTATACTAACTGATGCTTCTCACGCGTTAGCAGCCCACACTTTACCCACTTCCGAACACTGTCAACCCCAGGACGAAAACATGGCATGCCATAACCAGCGATCCGCAACCTTTTTATTTGCGTGCAAAAACTATTTGAAATATCCTGCGCATATGACAACTGCGAAAACATTGCGCAAGATAGAGACAACTTTGCCGGCCATCACAATCTTCGAATGCCCAGAGTTGAAATTTAGGTCAGGCTTTTTTGTCCTTGGGCTGAACTCCCAGCAGACTTGTTTATTCTCGAGACTTTCCTTTGGGAGCTCAAACGTGAACTTAAACCCTTGGACACACAAAACAACTTTGAGGACAATCAGGCACACTGCCAACAACGTGACACATTTTCGTAAAATTAAGAAAATTATCGATGAACCTGAGCACTTGCTGCACATCGCGTGCAGGTTAGGTTCAAGATCCTCGTCGACCTCGGCTAGAAACATTCTACTCAGGACTGGTACTGCCATAGAACCTATGCATACGCTGCTTTTCTGCGCGTACAAATCATTGCGCCACTTGGGAAACTGCTACTGGCACTTACGAACTTGAACTCACAATTTTCTTTTGTGATGCATGCTTTGACGGTTTCCAGAAGCTTCACGTGTGGTACGGCATAGTACAAATCCTGCACATCCACACTAAATACGTTACAAGTATTTGCAAACATTCCACTATTTTTTTCTGAGCTCGATTCTTCGTGCGGGTATTCCACGTATAAGGGATTTAGATGCTTTTGCAGGTACGGGGACAAGCATGAACGCCAAGTCTTGTTCCCAGACACTATACACGAAACAGTATGTCTGTTTATGCGTTTTCGCAGCAAAAACACCTCTAAAAAGTTTCATATAACTTTCTTTACGGACGCCGCAAGACTTTCCAACTGGTGCTATTTAGAACTCCAACCGCCCGCTCTTTAACTTTTCTTGCCTTAGCATCCCCCATTTTAAAATTCCTTCCTAGCGCAGCCATCATTTTCTTAAAATGAGTCGATCCATTAAGGACGACAAAACACCCTTCGTTGTCTGCAACCATAACATGCAGTCTATTGGCCGCAAGAAACTCCAACCTAAGAACGAAAAGTGCTGAAGGGACACTGAAGCGGGTTGAAAAACTTGCGGAATTACTAGCGCAAATTCTAGTCTCCAGTCTCTAAGCCATCTTTCCACCACTCTCGCTGTGTTGACGCGAATTCATTCAGTAGAGAATCAATTCGAAAGTGCTGTCCACGTCGCTGCATCCTTCTTCTCGATTTCCTGTGACGTTTGATCTGACGTTCAAACGAGATTGCTTGGCTTGACAGCGTTACTGCACGGCTCGCCGACCCTTGTTGGGACTGGCCTTCCCAGCGCAGTCACCGGTGTCGCATAGCTGCCTTGCTCCGTCCGCTATCGACGTGGCGCAGAGCAGAGCGATGAAGTTCTCGAGCCGACAAAAAGTTGAAGAAGCATTTATATACAGTATGTACACGAATAACAACAGCGTTACATGGCTCGCACAAAGGCGTCAGCGCCTCTCCACTCGGTGCCGCCGAAGAATGCCGCCGGAGAATGCCCACGATAAGTGCATCCGGGCTTATTTTATACCCCCGGAAGTCCATTGTGGCCCTGAGAAGTTCGAATCGCTCCAATCAGGACCCTCGCTGGCCGAAGTTTGAAATCTGACGAATGGAGGCGAAGGGGTTGCGTCAGCCGAGCCGCCCCGATGGGGAAAGGGAGGGGGACGCCCACGTCGTCTCCGCGACGCCGCCTCCAGGCGGGTGGCGGCCTGTCGGTTGCCGGTCGTTCCCCCGAGGCACGATTCGGCCGAGCCGCCGCCACGCAAAAGGAGAAGTGACTCTGCGGCGCTCCAAGTCTTGGCCCGTCGGCCACGGGTGGTTTGGTCCTGTTTGGGCGAGACGTGAATCGGCCCCGCTGTGGGCGCGTTGCCCCGTGCAACGAATTTGGGGCCGGTCGCTCTGGCACAACAGCACCCCCGCCGCCAGACAATGCGCCAGGAAGACGAGCAGCCTCCACGTGGCTCGGATGCCGGGCGCGCTCGTTCGCCAGGCTCATCCAGGTGCACCTCCAGTGCTCCAGGAAAAGGGCGGCTCCACGACGCTCCTTTCCACGAACAGGTACCACCTGCCCGGTCCGGATCACAGGTACATCGCCGTGCTGCCCAGGTGTCTCGACCAGCTTCGCTCGGCTCTTCCGGTCTCGTTTCTCAGAACCGGTTGCCCATCGTTCTGCAGCTTGCAAAGAACCGGCCGACAACAGGCAAAACCCAGCGCAAGCAAGCACCCTTCGTCCTCCGTCAGAACACCAGACTCCAGAACATAATAAACTCTCCTATCTAAGTGTCTATCCCCCAATTTCGACCCTCTACGCCAAGAGACCCATGTGGGACGCAAGACTCCTAAAATAAGAACTCACACTATGTGTCAAACGTAACACACGACATGAAATGATCATAACTAAGATTGATTACTTGAAATCCCGCGGTGCGGAAATAATCAACTGAGGGTGCAAATGAGGGCAATAATTTTGCTCCCATATACCTGCTAAGCTAAACGCTGTTCACGAAGAGACTAAACGAAAGACACGGGGAGGACGACGGCAGCACTACTTAGAACGCACGGCTTAGTGTGTCTGCGTTAGCGTTAAACTTTCCTTTCTTGTAGCGAACGACAAGATTGTGCTGGTGGAGTATCATACTTCACCTTAGCAAACGACCGCTTTTAGATGGCGTGTTATTTAGCCAGGTTAGCGGGCAATGATCAGTTTCCACAACAAACTGGGAACCGGCTACATAGCACGCCAACTTCTGCACTGCCCACACGAGGCAGCGCCATTCCTTTTCGGATGTACTGTACGCCTCTTCTGTGCAAGTTAGCTTGCCCTAAATAGGCTTCCGAAGGTCGCCATTTCAATCGCGCTATCGCTAGAGTACCCCTCACGACAACGTATACCAATATTACAACTCTGCTAAAGCAGGGCCGCACAAACACGCAAAAAAAATTTCACTTTCTTCCCTGGCTCACCAACCATACCTTGCCACCACACTGCCGCGCTCTGACGCAGTTTTTTCTGGCTCTGATGCGCCTCTATGACGCACGAGACATTTGCCCAGTACTGGCACCGCTATTGATGGATTTATCAAATGGTGCCGCCGATCACCGCTGGAGATCAAATGCGAAGGTGCTAATTACATTAGCCAGCTTCGTCGAAATAATGTGGTACAGTCGCATAAATAAACTTTTAGGCGACAACTATCAAAATCTTGGAAGATAATACTTTTTTTTTCCCGTGAGCCGTTGCGCACTTCCGGAAACAGAACACCTCGCAGGTGAGCTTCACTTGAGTTCATGCGTGCTGTCCGTCTTTACGTGCTGCCGAGCCCGCACAGTCACGGGATAGCAACTCGCTCGTTCAACTGCCTGCGCGGCCACGAAGTGAGCGGAACAAAACGGCAAGCGCAACCGTGTGCAGTCGTCGGCTGCAAAGCCGTCGACTGGCTTGCGGTGAAAACAAGGCACCGCGTACCGCGAGATGAGCCGCTGCGCTCAGTTTGGCTGCAGCGCATTGGTCTTCGACCATCGGACAAGCGGAAAGCGTTGCTTGTTTGAGGGCAACATTTCGCTCCTGAGGACTGCTTCCGCAGCCCACAGATGGCGGAACAAGTGGGGTTCGCAGGAAGGCCAGTACTGCGGCCCCAAGCGACACCGACTCTCCATCTTCCGAGTGCAGCGGTAAGGCGATGCTTTGATTTTTATTTAGGTCAAAAGATCGGTGCACCAGGGCAGTCCGTGCACCGGACACTGTGATCTGGTCGTGTGTCTCCCGTCTCTGCACAGTCGCTAACATTTCTACAATCCCAGTTCACATTCGTGTGCGGACCGTTTTCCCCGCTAAACAAGGATGTTACACCAGCTGTCAGAACGCTGGCAATAGCAGGCAAGATAAAAAAATTGAGAAAAAGATGCAGTACGGAAATTAAACACGGACAGCTCAAGTCATGGCAACCAAACGACATTGGCTCGTATTGTAGGCCAGAGTGCATGATCTTGACTCTGCCAAGATTCGAAGATGCTGTGAGGCCGCGCGCGCGCGCACGGACGCACGCACACACACACACACACACACACCACACACACACACACACACGCACACACACACACGCACGCACGCCACACCACACACACACACACACACACACACACACACACACAAAACCCATACATCTGCTGCACAGATGTATTTGTCTAGCCTTTCATACCTTGACCTATCTGTACACAAAATGTTATTTTCGACAGGCAGTGTGTGTTGTTTTTGCTAGAGTGAACCTAAGAACACAAATTGTTTTACAGGCGGCATGCCCCGATAAAGATGAGCAAACTACTGCAGCTGCGTCAAGAAACAACCCAGCTGGAGCCTTGCAACCGGTGGGTTATGCTTGTCGCATACATGTAACTGGCTCAAGGTTAGGATGCAGCCGGTTGCTTTGTAGCGCAAGACACTGGCCAGTTAACGCTACTCCAGTTCCAGACACTGCAGGCCTGCTTCTGTTCCTGTGCCAAGTCCGTCTGTGGAAAACCTTTTAATGACCCTTTTGTTTGTGCATTTCAATACATTGGCCGGGGTTTTAGCAAAACATAGTATTGTAAATGATACAGCACAGAACAGAATACTTGGCGTAGATATTGATGCAAATTCATTGATTTACAAGCCCGGGTGTGTCAGTGCAGCTGTCGCCCTGTGATGTGCACGGTGGGCACCCAGACGGCAACCTTCCACCGAACACTTGGGACACAAACTTCACTTCAGGGAACGAATGCTGGTAAGCATGCTTTTTGGACCACAGATAATTCTGATATCACCTCTGCTGCTAAAATAAGGGTACACTCCAGTGCCAATATGTTTCCTTTTGCCCAGACACTTCAAATAGAGAAACATATACTTGCCAAGGGTCAAATGCGTGACACCTTTTATAAAATATAGAACGGCTCACAAAGGTACTGCATATACATGCTTCTTTACATATTGTTGCATCTCGATAGACGCTGGCAAAATCGGGTGTATGGTGTTGCCCCAATTTATTAGGGGCAGCACTTAAAACGGAGAGGCAAGACAGGATGTCAGATATCAACGAAAAATGGCTGGAGTCAAGCACGCGGGCCCAGGGAATGTGTTTGTCGTCTTCGTGCTATTTGGCTGACCAGGCTGACGTATATCTCACTCAGAGATTGTACCAGCACAGTGACCTGTACACACCTTAAACAGAGGACTGCTCTCGTTAACACATAATTCCTTGCTACATAATTTCAGAAAAAGACAATGGGCCTACCTGAGAAGTTCCCTTATCGAAATCTTCTCACCCATTTTGATAAGTGCTCCAATGAAAAAGACTTGAGTCAAAGTGGAGCCCCGCGTTGTTCACGCCAGTAACCTACACAAATTCCACAGCCACGCAGGTGCACTTCGATGCCAGGCTGCTGTTGTCGCAGGCAACGCAGACAGAGGCAGACTCTGCGGTCCTGTCCTCGCCAGGACCACTCAGCATGGAGCTGCACTACATGGCTCCACTGCACCCCTCCTCCCCCCCTTCCAGCCTCCACATGCCTAATCGCCTTTGTTGCAGATGACACGGACTCTGACGCAGCAGAGTCCGAGTCCGATGATGAGCTGCCAGCCGCCGAGCCAGACTCGTCCTACCATGCATCTTTCGGTAAGAGTGTTGTGTCAATTTAGACTGCACAAGTGCGGGCTGTAACATTTCCTATCAAGAAGCACATTTTTCGTTTCTCCGTCCCCAAGTTACGGTGTCAGTGCATGACAGCTGATGACAAATTCCAATGTAGCAGACATAAGTGCAGGTTTAGATCGTTTTGAAAATCAAACTTGACACCTCCTGGAAACTACATTAAAAATAATGGTAGATAGGAAAAATAAATGTAAAGAAACACTGCACATACAACGGAGCCTCACCACAGCTAACAAAATCTTGTGTGTGCATTTTGGCAGAAGAAATCAATTCGACTGCTTTTCTCATGACAGCCTGTCCACTTTGTGCTTAGCTTTTCCAGGAGAAGCAAGATGCACTTGTGCAAAGTGTGGTGGGCACTGCGGTGGACCTGACGGGGGATGGCCGCTGTGACTCACCAGGGCACAGTGCAAAATATTGCACGTATGTGCTCTACGCGGGGCAGATTGGCCGCATCTTGCACTGTGAACATGTCACAGTTCACCAAGTAAGCAGTACACTAACGCCGGCAATTACCCAAGCACGCACTGCATGCTACAACTGACGTATTCCTATGCAGTCGCCTGCGCTTCACAACAGTGCAGCCATGGAGAAGGAGGGCCTCTCCAATTCCCTGGAAGCTTTGGAGCAACAGGGCATCAACATACGATCCCTGACTACAGGTAGGGTGCAACATAACAGTCCTTTGAATTTCCTAAACATGAGTCAAACCTTTGCCAGCGCACATGCATACATAAGCTTCTGCAGGATGAGAGAAAGAACTGCATGAGTGTAAGGTACTCTATGCCAGTGGCTCCCAAACCGAGGTTTGTGAAAATTTTTAGCTTTCCTTATGGCAGGCCCTGCTGCTCAGGTAGGGATGGGAAAAAAATGAAAACCACTTTGCTAGGTTGCAAGATTGCGATTCCCATAAGTACTTTGGCCTCTTGTCTTAGTAGACGTCGCATTACAAGGACAAAACTTCTTCCTTGTTTTGCTGCTGTAGACCGCCACCCCGCTATCAGGAGCTTCTGCAGGAAAGAGAGGCCCAGCATCAAGCACTATTTTGACACCTGGCACATATCTAAAGGAAAGTGCAGACATCCACTTTCATGTTGCCAGCATTTGAGTGTCTTGGCACTGTCTTTCTCAGGTATCCAGAAGAAGTTGAGGGCTGCCTGCAAGAGCCAGAGCTGCGCACTCATACAGCCGTGGATGCAGTGCATCACCAATCACCTGTACTTCGTGGCTGCAATGGCCGAGGGGGACGCAGAGCTCATCATGAGCATGTGGAGGAGCCTGCTGAACCATATTTGCGACAAGCATGATGGCCACGAGGGGCCATTCGCCGAGTGCCTGCACGAGCCGCTTGGGGAACGATTATGGATGACGTCAGGGGACTTGTTTGTGGCAGTGATGCAGAATTATGCTAACGCAGCCGTGCACATGGGGAATTTGTGTTCCACGACCAAAGTGAGAAGGTCATGTCCCAGCTTTTTCCGCAACTGAACTGAATACGTACCAACTTACTGGAAGCTTTTTTTTTGTTTCGAGCGATTATTTATGTGAAAATTACCCTCCATCAGGGCTAATCTAATGGCAACAAGCAAATGAAAAGCCCGGACAAAGTGACTTAGGATGAAGTCTGGCCCTCCCAAGTTGAAGAACGACTGATCTCCTTATCTAAGCCCCCAATGTCCTTGCACACCTCTGTGCAGCATCACCGCTGTCTTTCCAATATGCTGTATAGACCAGAATTTTGACGCGTCGGCCATTTTTTAACGATCGAGGGCGCCACCTCGCGGGCATTTCTTTGGAACTGCGGGGCGAGCAGACAACGCCACCAGATGGCGCCTCGACCGTTGCAAAATGGCGGTGCCCAGTGCACGATGAAATTCTTGTCTATACCCTAACTAGAAACCCGATTGGAAAGAAGGAGCTGCTGTAGGCTGAGCAAGAGCCACTAAATGACGGAAACTATATTGTCGCCATAAACGATGTTTATCCTGAAAACCCTACACATTTCCAAATATTGGAACCGGAAAATTTTATTACAATATTTATTAAAACAGGTTCCCAGCCTTACTGAAGCTCCAGACCATCGTGGAGAGCCCTAGCCTGGTGCGTGATATTCGCCAGTTGTCTCCGAAGGTCCACACTTACTCCCTGGAGGTCCTTCAACAGCTTGCTGATGCGCTTTGCTCCCAAATTCACCGCCTTTTCGGAGGCAGGAATGAAGGCCAGGTAGTTGTTGTCACGGCAAGCAAGTTTCGCAGACTGAGCAGTATTTTGTTCCTTTTTAGGGAGAAGCTTGCTGCGCTATATCTTTTAACACGAAAGTGTTTTATTCCAGGATACACGAAGATTTCGCTGACGTCATATCCGTCACAGAAATTTCGCCAGATCAAGGATGCAAGCAGCCTGTAAAGGGTGCACCGCTGCACACAGGGTCTTCTTGCGGGGAAGCAACCTTTAGTACTAAAACAGCCAAGGTAATCCAAAAGGGGAAAGGCATATTGAAACGAATCAATGGAGAGAGAAAATGGAAGGTAAAACGTCGTTAGAGGTGTAGAGAGCTGAGAAACTGAACATCAGAAAGGAAAATTTTTACGATAATTCCCAGGGTAGTGCTTTGATTTTTGAGGCTAGAGCAGGTTGCTTGCGAAATAAGAGCTTTGTGGGGAGTATTCACAAAATGATGGGGGTATGCGTAGTCTTCGGAAAAGAAGCAGAAACTATGCGGCATATAGTGTTAGCAATGTGAGGGTATCCATCCAAACCTACATGTGGGAATATTCGGCTTCCAGAAGCCCTAGGACTCAAGGGTAGCACAGAGGAAGTTAACTCGAGGCTTCGAGGCGACGAAAAGAAGATTAGAATGCTGCTGGACGAAAAGCAGAGAGGGGAATATTGCCTAGGACAGTTACCCACCTGTAACAGGAAAAAAAGTATATTGTGCCTAATAAATTTTTTGTGCCTGCCCTAAGCAGCGCTAGTATTGAACCCAAGAATGGAAAACATAGGTATATTAGTCATTTTTGGTAAGATGACACGTCATCACACCGCTACAAAGGGGAAACCAATAGCAATCATCATCATCGAGTACGTTATACCTCGGGTTGTTCGTTTTCGGGTTTTATATTTTAACACGAAATTGTTTTATGCCGGGATACCCCTAGATTTCACTGACGTCATATCCATCACGGAAATGACGCCAGTACACCTTTGTCGAAGCGACCCGCCAGCAGGACGTCGCTCGCCAAGCACTGCAAAAGACAGCCGCCGACCCGTAAATGATGCTCAGCTGCAGATTTCGCTGCACATTTCACTTTCGTGTTTTACTGATTCCTATGACAGAGAATCAACCGCAGTTTTTTAAAGTCAATCATCAATCAATCAATCAATCAATCAATCAATCAATCAATCAATCAATCAATCAATCAATCAATCAATCAATCAATCAATCAAACTATTCATTCATTCATTCATTCATTGTAAACTACTTACCAGTTTGCGGCGATGGTAAGGAGCATTCGGGAGCCAGGACCTGTTAGCTTACCGTCGTAATTCTCGGAAACAGCAAAAGAACGGTTAAGTAATAAACTTCGATCATAACGCATTATGAATAGCTATCCATGGCTTAGACATTCATGCACCCAAGTTGAATTTCTTAAACTCTTCAAACGCTCGACGTCCAACATTAAGTACATACACCAACACTGAGCCCAATGATCTCCGTCGCGCAAGGAGGCGCTCGACATACCGCGTTCGCATTGCGCGAAACAGAAGCGACTTGAAACGCAGTGCGAAAAGCGGCCAAACAACGAACACCACCTCGCAAGTTGCCTGATCTGCGTCTCGCAAACAATAATCCGGCTGTTCCAGCCGGCAGCAAAGCGAATCCCACAGACAAGCCAGACAACCTTACGTTTCAATGACAGCAGCGGCTTTGTTCCGGCGAAAGGATTGGAGCCTTCTGCAAAAATATAAAATAAAGAGAAAGTAAAAGAATATGGTTGACATCATTGTTTCGATAGTCATTTCGCCGCAGCAAAGGAAACGTGTGGAAGGGGTGAGAAAAAATTACACCATCTTCCCGTACGCGAAGCAGCCATGGGGTCGACCTGAAGTTCCCATTAGATTTCGTTCGTCGTTTCCTTTGACATTCAGCTTCTCGTGCCTTCGTTGTATCAGTAGCTTCTTGACGTAGTTTGAATGGATCGTGAAGGACATAAGGCGCGTTCGTCGCACATTCTCCCGTCTCGGTTTGTAGGCGCAGTGGGAAGAGCGCCACGTACCTCCGTTGCAGCCCCAGAGTCGTGGGATCGAAACCGGGCGCCGCCTAACTATTTCTTTTTATAGTGGACTGCGCTGACGCCAGCCCAAACGCTGACGGGGCTGGGGAGGCGCGCATGCGCAGTAGAATGCGGACGGCGGACAACGACAACGAGGGAGGGAGGGACACAGCCCCGAGCATGAGATGCTTTGCATCTAAAAGTGGGGTAGAACACGACACAGACGGTATACCGTCGCCAATAATAGGCCTCCTCTGTTATCAGTCCCGGTCCGGATAGTCCTCGGACTGCCAGAGACACGATTTGGCGCTCGACTTTCCAATGTATTCACATGGGACTTCCGGTCCGAACGAAGTCCTCGAACTGCCCGCGGACCGTCCACGACTGGTAAATTGAGGATGCCCAATGTGGACGCCGCCTGCCGGCAAGACGCACCAGTTACGTGCCCTCCTTTGAGAATGTCTGCGCCCCGGGAAATCAGTTTTTGCATTGTAAATGTGCGCAACCCAACAAAACCGAAACAGCTACGCTGGTGATCCGCCAGCATATGAAAGGTTTGGCACGGCAATTGATTAAAAGCGACGGCCTTTCTTGGGTAATTAAACGCGAAAGTTTTGAGACCGTCTGCATGCCTGCTTATCTCTCCCTTGATTCAGCCACCCGGTCAAAAGTTGAATTCTTGAACTAGAAGTTTATATGGGAAGAACTTTCCTAACCACTAAACCCGGAAACCCACTTCATACTTCTCAAGAATGTTCGGTAAAAACAACCCATTATGCTTATTTGAAGCAGAACATCAATACATAAGTGGTATTTGCAGTGTAATTGTAATTGAATATACACAGCAGCTTAATTTTTGTGATATAAAATAAAAAATACGAGTTGCAAAAATAATTTGGCCCAGAAATACAAAAGGAGCTCGACCCTGTCCTTGTGGCGGCATTCCAAAAGTTCAACACTAACGAAAGGTTGCAGTAGATGGCTCGCGAGCAGTGGAACGCGTGAAAACTGCATTGACTTGATCAAACCTCCACCGTGTTCATCGTGGAAGGAGTGAGACTGGAGGAGAAGAGCGGGAGAGGTGGGCGGAAAACAAAAGAAGGACATTTACGTGCGCGAGCGGCAGAAGGCTATCGTATTTCGGCAATAGTATTTTCAGCGAAGTAAGGAGATACGCGGCCAATTGCAGGGCCGAATCAACTTAGAGGCTCGGGCCGTCGTCGTCTCATGTAGTCACGGTACTAAATCACAGGAACACTCGTTTTCCAAGTTCTCGCGCCACTTCTTAGCATACTTCTGGGCATGCTCCGGCGTGTGATACGACGAAAAATTACGGCGAGTCTGTCTCTCATTTAATTGCTTAAATCAGGTTCAACGCAAGAGATGGCGACACCGCCTCAGCAAGCGCGCGATTGCTCCTCCCACCGGCGTATCTCCGGCGCCCAATCAGCGCGCGCCATGTGGCAAGACAGAGGCATACAATCTTTGAATACACTCACACACTGCATGCTTCGCCCCTCTTCAGGTTTTACGCTAGTGGAGATGGCCCGGACTCTTTTTTTTTATTTTATAGCGTACAGCATATTGCAGCGATTCTTGCTTCACTGCAGCAAGTGCTGTATTGAGGAGAAGCAGCCTTTAAAAAACCTGGAGTTGTCTCGCTAAAAGATTTGCAGTTTTAGCAAGTATTTGTTTTGCGCCCGGTCTATTGGGAACATCTATATAACTTTGCCATTGGAGCTCCGTTTTTAGTTGGATAATGTAGACAAGTGTGGCAAATAACATGTCATAACGTACAAGGTGGTGCAGCGATAATTGGAACACTTTAAAATTTTTTCCTTGAGGCGAACCGCCGCTCTGTTCGCGCTCAAACTTCACACGAAGGTCGAATTTTGTGGTCTATTTTGTTTGACACCGGGAACAACAACGGTACTTACCTGGTTATTCTGAAAATAAATAAAAATGATTTTCGCCTATGGGAAAATGTCGGCTGATTTGGACGTGCGAGCCAGCTGAAGTTGATATTGAAACGACAGCGCCACCTGGGTGAAACGCACATGTGGGATTCATGGTACGAAGTAGCCAAATGGTGCAGCAGATGATCAGAAAATGCACCTAGGAAGGAGCCAGATGGGCTAGCAGACGATCAGAAAACCTGCTTTCACATTTTCTGATCATCTGATGTACCATTTGGCTCCTTCCTACTGTGAATCTCACACATGCGTTTCGCTCTGCATACCCCAGGTGGCGCCGTCGTTCAACATCAACTTCAGCTGGCTCGCGCGTCCAAATCAGCCGCCATTTTCCCATAGGTGAAAATCGTTTTTATTTATTTTCAGAATAACCAGGTAAGTACCGTCGTTGTTCCCGGTGTCAAACAAAATAGACCACAAAATGCGACCTTCGTGTGAAGTTTGAGCGCGAACAGAGCGGCGGTTCGCTCAGGAAATTTTTTTAAAGTGTTCCAATTATCGCCGCACCACCCTGTATACAGCGTGCTAGTTGTCATTGCACAAAGGAAACGACAGCGCAGGATTTCATTCCTGCATTGTAACGAACCGCGGATTTTTTTATGCTAAGCCGTCAGAACGTTTGCTACTGCCTTGATATCACTAAGTGTGGGTGACAGTTCAAATTTGTGGGTAATCAAGAGAACGCTATGAGCTGAGTGTGAGCCAAGTATCAAGTGAGTGAGTCATTTACGGGTTTCGGGGAGAAACAATAATGCACACGCTACAACACGCTATAGAAGCGCTATACAAGTTGTAAACTATTAAGAAAAGTATCCATGACTTTGTATAAGGGTATCTGCGCGCCACATATCTGACTCTTCCAAGATTCCAGTTTGTAGGTCCAATTGACTCTTATTTAACGAGAATGCTCCTTCCGCCGTCACAATAAAGTCGCGGTGGGTGATTACAGTTGACGTACAAAACAGCACCCTTGCAATGATGATTGGTAACCTAATGGAGAAATAGAGTCACAGGACTCCTTTCTAGCTACCTCCGAAGGAAGACAGGATGTCCAAGGCCACAATAAGAAGAATAACTGTATTTAAATTAGACCACTGCGATTATGTACATGGCTTTCGATGATCCACGTCTTTTTTCCTGTTCTTTTCTGTCGGCCCCCGGCTGCCCCATGACACGACCTCTTCTTCACTGTGAATATTGCTCTAGGTCCAGTGCAAACAAAATGCAACACCCCCATTAGCCTGTATACTCGGTGACAACTTAAGAACGGCACCGGTAGTTACCGCTGTGCCTTATCACCGTAGCCGGATGTTTCTCCGCGCGGCGCAAGTAGGGCGTTACCTGGGAATATTTGAACATGGCGTGAGCCGTTCCCGTGATTTTTTGGACCTAATAGGCTTATAAACGACTCCAGTGACGACAAACAAACTGCGAGGAGACAAGGCAGACGATATCACGCATCATAGCTATCCCCTTTCAAACGCGCGCGCACTGACCGTCACGGGTCCGGCGCTTTGGCGGAGTGATACACTACATGAGGTGGTGCCGTTCTTGATTTGTAACGAGTATAGCAACAACTGTGAGGAATTCAAACCCCCATTTGGAAATGCCGCACACATTTTAAATTTGGAGGGGTACGCTATGATGATGTGAGGGCGACTTTTGAAAGTCGCAAGTTAATTAGGCCAGTTTTAGGGAGAGTTACTAATAAACTTTTTCGGGTTCCTAATTCAGGCCTTATTCAAAACGCCTATGGTATAATCCTGTTGTACAGTAAGAACAAAATGTTGGGACATAATCACATTACCAGGATTGGGGAGGATATTATCCCTAATTTGTAGTCAAAGGTTCATATGCGTTGCTGAGCTGCAGAATTTGTACAAAAATTAGTAATATAGCAGTCGAAAGCGTTTATGTGCATTTTTAATGGAGCAATTTGATTGTTTACGCGCTTTTGGCGAGGTCTCGAAATGGCAAGACACTTCGAAAGGGCTTGGGGGAGTTAAAGCTATCGGAAACAGGCTATTGTAACCATAGTTACTGGATATAAACCAGTTGCGAAACTCCCCATAGGTCCCATGTATCAGAAGCCGTCTTCGTTGCACCCCTGCCGGGCAAGCACGGGGCAAGTTGACTAGCCTGTCGTCTGTCGGCAGAACGTTGAAGTAGCAATCAAGTGCTTGCGGCTGCTTCCGTAAGTCACAAAGAGAATGAGCCGCAGAAACAAAGTAAATTTTACCTAATTAATGTATTCTAATTAAAAGCAATCGTTATTTTACAAAAAATTGAATCAATAGTTTAATGAAGTTCAGTTTTTGTTCGTAGGTGCCGCGCGCGTCGACTTGCCCCTCAGCTTCCACGAAGAGGGCTAGCACCGCCCGATTCAGAAGCGGAGTTCGCAACTTATATATTGAGTAACTCTGATTGTAACGAAGCTTTGCTGTGTTACGCATGATTCCGCATCTTCGCGCAAGACGGATTTTAGTTTGTTTTATTAGCGCATTTATTTAATCAAAGGCAGCCAGCTACAGAAAAACGCTTTTTACAGTTTTGTTAAAGTAACAAACTAAATGAGCGATCTTATAGATTTTGTGTTTGTGTGTGTTCACGTGCGCGCGCGCATGTGTTTGTGCTTGTGTTCTTGTTACTGCAGCACGCGTACTTCGCTGCGCTCACCAGAAATCAAGATGTAGACGATGACGCTCATGACACCCACAAGGGCGCCCACCAGGGCCACGATGCATATGGCGACGGCACGCCGGGAGTTTTCGGGGCAGCAGCGCCACTGCGGGGGGGCGCTGGAAAATAAAGAGCGGTGACTAAGCTTGTGCGGCGTATAAGATATGGCTGGACTTACAATTTGCAGCGGCGGAACAACCGTGCAGGGTTGCTGTTTGGTGCTTGTTGGTGATTCGTTTATATAATCATCATAAGCATCATCATCATCATCAGCTTATCTAGAACACTGCAGGCAGAAGGTCTACTTAATACACCCCGACCTGCCCCTGTCCTGCTGTGCCTGCGTCCAATCCCTGTCCCCAAATTTTCGTCTCTTTATCAAGATAAAGGACTGCCCTAAATCTAGCCTGTTCTATCGGTTGGAAATCTAGGCTGCTGCTCAAGCGATTAACTATTACCTTTGTAAACAACTTGTATGTAAGCTGATGGGTCTAATCCTAGGGTCCTCAACATCACCTTTCTGTTGAAGCAGAAATAGGCAGCTTCTTTTCAGGCTAGCGGCATCCTTCAGGTCCTGAAGCATTCGTAAAATAGTTTTGAAATGTTTTGTTGTACAAGTTTGCTTCCCTCCTTTCGGTAAGTCACAGAACTGTGACTTACCGAATAGATAGGAAAAGTTGCAGGAAACAAAGATACAAACTTTGTATCTTGTTTCCTGCAACTTTTCCTATCTTCCTTCCCCTTTAGCCCCTTTTCCACCTCCTGTTTGGTCACTAACGGGTCGCGAAGGAAGTTTGTAGGTTCCCACTCCTATATAGAACCCAGTAAAGCTGAAACAAGCAAGACAAGATATTTTTCTTTTTGTTTAATCTAGCCTTCTGGTCGGCTTTCCGTTTCATTTACTGACACTTGCGCGCTGAGTTCCGTATGCTTACCTACATTTAGCGTTAATCCCCTCGTGATGTCTCTTTCGCTGTTCGTAAATGCAAGAGGGTATATTTTACCGCTGGTTTTTTGTGGGCAGTTTCACAAACTACGTGCACCGCTGGTTAGACCATACTATACAGCTACTCTTGAAGAACGAGCAAACCTACAGAAATGAGCTGTGCATGGGCCGGAAATCCAATACCCGTGCTCCGCCCAATCCCGGTGCTTTCAGATATGATACTGCAGAGTTGTTCGTGAATTCAGGGCTATCCTGAGGCCTTTCATTCCCCAGCAGGCAGCTGGAGACAGTGCGTATACGCTATTGCGCAAAGGTTACCACGGGCAGGTGGAACTTTGCGTTACTCTTACGCCATTTCGTTAATCGCACGCCATTGCGTTACTCGCACGCACCTAACCTTACAGCAGAAAAAAACTCGGTGTCACTGGGTGGTTTCGAACCATGAATCGCTTGATCCTCAAGTAAGCACGCTAACCCCTGTAACACGGTAATTGGCCATTGCTTCCTGCATGCAGAGTTGGAGGTGACGGCTCCGCAAAGCGCGTTGCTGTGGGCGCCGCAGTTTATAAGATGCGGTGCACGCTGGAAAAAGGGCGCCTAATTTAGAATCTCTTATGGACGTGGCGCTGCTGCAGAGACAGTCGTGCGTGGCTAGGAGACGTCCGCGCATTGCGCGTTGCTTCGGACATCGCGGTTTTTAAAATGCAGTGCACGCTGGGAAACGGGCGCGTAATTTGCTTCGTGGAATTGGATTGGATGGGATATCAGCTGGTGTTACATCACTGAGAAATTTTACGCTAAGCGTGCTGTCGTGATTGGCCTACTTGCATACATGAAACGTACGAAATACACTTGCCTAGCGACAATCTGCCGTTCATTTTTCTGCGTGTTGTCCACACATTTGTACATTACGCAGATTCACCAGAACCTCACGGCCTGAATTTGGTGAAAGGGCGAACTCTGTAACGACAGCCTCCTGCCGCGTGCCGCGAATGAGCTGTGATCAAAGGACACGTACTTACCTTATCACCCTGGCTGCCGGTTGCGGGGGGTCAGCGTCACTAGCACCGCTGGGGGATTCGGAATGGGGAAGATAACGGCGCAATTAGTTTCTGAAATTTTTATTACATGACATTTTCAAGATTCTCTCACTACGTGAGCTTCAGCCTCCAGCTAAAGAGACGGACAACCGCTTTTTGTGGGATGCATGTCCTCTTGCTGATTTGCAAGCCAGCGTTTTATATAGTGGGGCAATCACGAGGAATGTGTAAATAAATTTGCGGTAATAATTTTAATTTTTAGAGCGAAGCTTTGCAACTTTCGTATAGCGGTTTCGCCGCGGATGCGCAAGTTCACCTTTTGACCGCAGACACACCCCCTGCGACACATCGCTCGAAACACATCGCGTGATTCGCCGGGTTCGCTTTCGGTGCTGCGCACAAGGCCCCGTTTTCCGTCGTTCTGTTCAGCTATAATCGGTTACAACTCAAGAACGGCCCCACCTCATGTAGTGTATCACTCCGCCAAAGCGCCGGACCCGTGACGTCAGTGCGCGCGCATGACAGGGGTTGCTATACATGCTGATATGTCTGCCTTGTCTCACGCAGTTTGTTGTCGTCACTGGAGTCTTTATAAGCATATTAGCCCAAAAAAATACGGGAACAGCTCACGCCATGTTCAAAATATTCCCAGTAACGCCCTACTTGCGCCCGCGAGAACACTGTGGCACGGTGATAAGCACAGCAGCAACTTCCGGTGCGTCTTGAGTTGTCCGAGTATAGCGGCGGCGGCCGCCGCGATTGCGGGGCTGCCTAATCTCCGGCCGAAACCCAAGCCTCCCACGCATGCCCGGGTCGTTCGGGCTAATACTCGTCTCGCGCCGACGAAGAACGCGGTTTGCCGCGAATGAAAGCGAGGGGCCCTCTGTGAGCGTTGCACGGGACCGATCGGCGTTGAGTCGTGGTAGGCAATACAGCTACATCAAAGGTTAACCAAGCGAAACCAGACTCAACCAGACTAGTGCTTGTGCTGCACGGTAACTTTCAATTGACAATTAAACTCTTTCCCACAACTGCTCCCTATGTATTTACAATGGGGCACTCGATAGACAATTGGTTCAACGAGCTTCCGAAGGCCTTTGAAACGATCGTGTAGCACAGGTATAAGCCAAGCTTTCGCTTTGCATATCCAAAGTTAGCTGGGCTAAGCCGCAGCCATCTTTAATTTGGTACTAACCTTTCTGAAATTTGAAAGGTGGTGCCCTGTAGTATCTAAACGTAACGAACGCTCAACGCCGTTTAGACAGTCAACGTAGTAACACTCAACGTACAGCCTCCTAAATTTTTAATAATATAACGGGAGCGACGACCTACGAGCATGTCAGCGCCTTATCACGGTGTTCAGGAGCGAAATAAGCGAGATTACGCGCACGCGCGTAGGGCTATATGCTGTGCGAGTGTCGTCTGCTACGCTGTTTCCTTGAGAGTGGTACACACCCTGCCACTGCATCTGAATGACTTTGTGCCCCACGCTGCTTTGCTACCTTTGGCGGTAGCGAAACGGCCTGGCAAGATAAGAAAAACAGGGGGTGTGTTGCCCTGAGAAGAACAGCGGAGCAGACGACGCACGGAACAACAGATCGTTCTGTGCGCGTGCGCGTACCCTCGCCATTTCGCCGGTGAACACCGTGATAAGGCGCTGACATGCGGATCGGTCGCCGCTCCCGCTATATTCTTAAAAATGTGGGAGGCTGTACGTCTGTTCATAAGCAAACGTAACTGTTTGCATACGGGCTGTTCGTATGCAAACAGCTCGTCGGTTTCCATGCGCCATTCAAAAACCGCGTAAAAAAGTAATAGGGACTGCATTTTCTTATTGTTCTAGATAAGGACAAGTTTTTAAATACATCTTTTCATCTCTCGTGCAGTCGAAAGCTTTATGACAGTAAACACGGGAGCGCGCGTCGCTCAGTACATGCAGAGCGGTCTAGCGATGACGAACTGTCGTACTTCGTACATTTGGCGGATCCACTCCCTGACAACGGTTGATTGCGCTGTTGTCTGCTGCGGCAGCTATCTGGAAACGATTCCAGAGAATACATG
Source organism: Haemaphysalis longicornis (assembly GCA_013339765.2). NCBI lineage: Eukaryota > Metazoa > Arthropoda > Arachnida > Ixodida > Ixodidae > Haemaphysalis > Haemaphysalis longicornis. The sequence goes on along the minus strand of CM023452.1, from coordinate 196,279,223 downwards.
TGCTGATGAGGGGCTTCTTATTAAGTGCGAAACGGAGCGAACGCATGAAAACGTTTGCTTCTCGCTGTCCGATTGGGTGATAAAAAATGTGTTATCCTCCGTGACGTAACTAATGCAGCAGGCAGTAGCGCGATATAGCGCTTTCAGGAAGTGCACCTGCCAACCGCACAGACTGCGGGAGCACGCCAACCTCTCACCAGAGCGCTCTGTATGTTCTGAGCCGAACGCGCTCCCGTGTTTACTGCTTTCGACTGCACAGTTAAAAGTATGTTGACGCGCCGCCCACTGTCACAGTTGCTAGCACTCGTTTTGGCACCATACTTACGAGTGGTAGATCTCAAAATTCCGCCTTCAAACGTACTAAAACCTTATAAAAACCGTTTCTATTCCAAGTTTTTGAAGAATGCCCTTACATTTGAGATAGAGAACAAATATGTACTTTACAAAAATCGGTTGGGTGTCCCTTTAAACCAAACTCAATCAAATGCGACGGGTTTGGCTCGTGTGTTTTGTACGTGGCAATAATTTGACGGAATCTTTTTGGCCAACTATAATTTACCTGGCACTCACGCGAAGCTGCGGACTACGGAACAGCAGCAGCGTGTTGGATTGTCCTGGCGGTTTAGACAGTTTCAGCATATCGTTACTGTGTCTGCGTTGCCGTCTACCGTGTTACCGGAAGCCGTAGTTGATATGTGTGTATCGATGCAATCAAGGTTTAGACACGCTTTAGCCATACGTTTGCGCCGGAGTGCTAAAGCCTGTACCGGTAAGTCATCATTCCGCGGTAACTGGTCGCGCATGCGGAAGTCGGACTCCCCTCTTCAAACCACTGTAGTAGACGGTTAATGCAAACACCGGCAACGCTATGCTAATACTCTCTACTCTCGCCACATTACGGTAAAATTGTCATACAGTAAACCTTCAGAATAGCAAAGTCCTCGGAATTGGAAACTAGCATCGTCAGAAGCAATACTTTGTTACAATCGGGAGTAATTTGCTCTCGGTGCACTTCACTGGGGACCATAAGGAAAAAAAAATATTGAATTGTGTGAGATTTGCTACAAGACGATTCTGTTTTAACGAAGGATTCCTCGTATTCTTTCGCACGCGAAAATTTTGACGAAGGTAAATGCACGGACATTCGACGTGAAGACAGCAAAGTTAATGCCCCTGTCAAACGTGCCAGTTTAAATGCACTTCCGCCGAGTGCACTCGAGGTTCCCGGATGACACTGACGGCACGTCGTTAAACAATATAAAGTGACCTTGGCCGTGATGGCGTGCAGTGACAACCTCTTGCGTAAATATAATTAAATATGTGTAAATTACCTGAAATTTTTCTTTTATCGCGTGAAGAGCGCGGAGCAGCGCTCTCAGGGACACTGTGAACCCTCCACTACGGCTGGCGCCGTACCGAAGGTGCGGATACAAAATTTTGAATCGCTCCGCTACAAGAGCACGGCAATCGCCCAATGACACGCTTCATTAAATATTATTTTATGGGCTCATGAAGAGCGGCAAAACACATTTTGTGGCCCAAACGTCCGTTTACCCCCTGGCATAGAATCAAGCTGCGCTGTGTCTTTCAACGACAAGTGCAACTCTGTTGCCAGCTATAGTAGCCCAAGTTCTGAGTAAGCACTCTATCATGGCTCTTTACTAAGTACTTTATCATTATAGTAAGCACTTCATCATTTTATCATATTTGTTATGAAAAGCATCCCTGAGAATGGCCTTCAAAAGAGAAGCAACCAATGTTTTTTTATTCATTTACCCTATTTAAGGCCCTTACGGGCGTTACATAGGGGTCCGCAATGAAAAAAAAAAACAAATTGTGTAACATTGCTGTTCTTGCTGTCGATAGCGGGACCAATTTGTGGTTGCGATATTGACTCCGTGGGTGATGGCTTTTGACGTCCAGAGAGTTGACATACCTTTCACTCGGCTCCACCACGAGCACCCTGTGGGAAAAGCAAACAAGAATCTGTGAAAAATCTTACTTTCTGAAAAATGTCGTTTATAATGCCTTGTACTGACCTGAATTCCCTTCTGCCTGCTAAAAAAACAACAAAAAAATATTGCTCGTGTAGTAGACATGTGGAACGTGTGATGTAGGACGCCACTGAAAAATGAAATGCTGCGGTCACCTAGGATCCGCCACATCATCATCATCAGCCCTACTTAGGTCACCGCAGGACGAAGGCCTGTCCTATATTGACCTCCAACCACTCCTGTCCTGTGCTGCTCGAGTCCATTCTTTCTCCCCAAATTTCCTGCCACACTGAAAGAGGCGTGGGTGGTCTTATATTACTCATGGTAACACAAAGACCTTGAAATGTTTTGACTTTAAAGTAAAAAAAATGAATTTTTTGAAGTTTGAAGGCAGCATTTGAAGTTCTATGAGTATGTATGAAAGGGTCAATCCAGTCGGATTCGTTTGCCGTAAAGGGAGAAGCTTCCCGAAGCGGGACGCTGCGCAGTGGGGAAGTGTGACGTCACCGGCGGAGCGCCGGAGCGCGGACCTCAGAGTGGAAGCGCGCGTGGCGTGCGCAAAAATATGAGGTCACATGGCATGGCGAGCATTCTCATGTCCCCACGATGGGTGAAGGGGCTTAAAAAGCAAACGAAGGTCCGTGCACAGAGTAGATCTAAACATCTAAAACATCAAAAGTGAATTAAGGTTCCTCAGAAGAACACAAACAGACATGGTAATCAAATCGAGTAGTCTCAATAGAGCTCCGAAACCGGATTCATGATCACGCGCGGATGGCCGATTTACAAAATCTCGCTCAATGTCTTTTTTTAGGGGCGAAGCCCCTTAGGGGCTGGGGCTGTTGGCGTCTGCTGTCGTCGTCGTCGTCGTAATCGTCGTCGTAGTCATCGTGCTAAAACACCGGGAAACTCGCTTACGGCTTGCGCTAGAATGTAACGCGTACTAAAAACACCGGGACAATCGTTTACGCCTCGCGCTGGAACGCTTCGTAACGCGTACTAAAAAAAAAAAAAAACACCGGGACACCGGGACGAGTGCTTACCGAATGGGATCAACTAAAAAATGATTTCAACCAACTGAACTTTCCACCGCCCATTCCTCCGTGGGAGCGACCATCGATCGGCATCCCGCGTCGCAGAACAATTATGAGAAATGATCAAACTGCCCTGAGAGCAGTATGTTCGAACCCTCGTCAACGACAAGGCCGAAGATGAGGCAGACATATACACGGACGCTACGGTTGACGGAACAACGGAGGCCATAGCCTGGACACTCTACAGATATCCCTCAAATAAATGGATCCCGTCACGTCTCTAATACATACGGGCTTGTGGAAAAAGTGGAACTGATGGGAATTTTGGGAACAATCCGGCACATTGGCGAACATTCTTCCACCCTCTTCATTAAGAAGTTCAGGATAATCACGGACTCCCACGTCGCACTTCGAGAGCTGAACCGTGTGTTCTCGCCTAAGAGCCCGGCGACCCGCATTCTGACTTCGGTACGCGACCTTCAAGAAGAAGGCTTCACAATTCGCATCGCCTGGACATTGAGGCACACCATGAGTGCACATGGCAACCTTCTGGCACATGCTTCTGCCAGGGAGCGACTTCAAGCACCTCCCGCGGTTCCCAACGCACCAACCTCCCTCCCTCCAGTCGAAATGGCAACTTCGGCTTCGGCATCTAAAGAAACTAGGCAGACAACGCTTGCAAGACGCGACACCGGACGGAGTCCTCGACCTTCTCAAGCCTCTTTCACGCTCGGGGAAAATATTCGCGAACAAAGCCTACGCTAAAGTAGCCTACACCCCTCACGGCATTTACAAATGGACAGCCCCTGCAGGGTCCAAGCTCCACTATTGCCCACACTGGTTGCGATGGCACACCAAATTTATTTCATGTAATCTGGCTCTGTCCCGCCTTCGACAGAAGCCGTGTGCAGCTTTTAGCCATTGGCCTGGTACCTACATTCGAATACGACATACGCCGGGTGCGGGAAGATCCACAAGCCCTTGAAATGATTACTGAATGCGCCCTTGAGAATGGTCTCTTCAAAATGGTGTGGCAGCTTGTAAAACTCTTCTAGAGTGCACCAAACACGCTCCATCTACCCGGTTTATGTGTGAAAAGCGAGAAAAAAAGCGAGTGAACTGTGAACCCCATATGAACAGCGAGCCTTTGCATAAATATGCAGAGAACTGTGTGAACAGTGAGCATAGGCTGAACTGAACTTTCCCCTACATTTTTACCCTCTCCCCCAGGGCATCTGGCATGCTTGCCTCAATAAAGCAATTCTCTCTCTCTCTCTCTCGTTTGCACCCCGCGCTAGAGAGCTTCGTGCTTCAAAGACAAGAGACTTTTACAGCAATGCTCTATACCTCTACCCCCCAACAGTTTTATCTCCATTGGCAAAAACGTCAAGGCGCCAAGAATACACTACACTGCATGCTTCGCCCCTCCCCAGGCTTCACGTTAGTGGAGATGGCCCGGGATTTTTGTTTTACTTCAGTGTCGGCCCGATGTTCTAACACTCGGGCTTAAAAGTTTCTGATCAAGGCTTTTTTGTGAACAGACATACAGGTCCTTCCTTCACCCATTTCCAACGAAGAGCTGTCACTCTTATAATTTCTGCGATTCGGACATCGCGATTGGTTAGTTGAAGGAATGGGGCAAGCAATGTGGGATACACATTTAAATTCTCTACGAGAGTTGATCCAAAATTTGCAAGCGGTAGCTGGCACTCCGTTCCTTTTCTTGTCCCCATGGCAACGTGACAATCCTTCCGAAGGCACTAATCTCTGCTCGTCTATCGCTTCCTGTAGTTACAGGGGGACACGAAAGTGAATAGAGCGTCGTGAAACTTTTGCGGACATGCCCCATCTAAGGAGCAGGGACCGACCGCGAAAATCCTAACGCTCTTTCTTGTTACAACGCTCCTGCCCCTCTGTAATATGGGTGTTTTCGGATCCCAGCAACTCGGTCATCTTGTGAATAAATTCTCTCTTGGATTCCTCCTTCAACGTGCATGTGTGTACATCCCTTGGGGGACTACACCCTCCTTTTTAGCGTGTTTTTGCACTTTTTTTCTTTGGGGGAAAGGTGAAAGTATTCCGATCAGCCGCATAACACGCATATAACGATTAACAAACACAACAAATTAACAACCCCTGTGTACGAGATTTCGGCGCACTTTAAAGAGACCCAGGTGGTCAAAATTAATCCGGAGCCCTCCACTACGGCGTACCTCATTGCATGCGTTGCGTCGGCGCGTTAAACCCTACAATCAATCAAACTAACAAGCCCTGCATGCACTACATTTGAGGTTATGACAGGCACCTTTACTATATAAAGGTATAGGGGTATAAACACCACGTTCAGAATGGGTTTTGGAAAACACTCCATCTCTTCAGCGAGCACCGCTCTTTGCGCGCAGCTGATAAACTGCATTATATATGGCACTTAATGCGGGTAAGTGAAAGGGAGACTAACACATTAAGCGTTCATTCCTGTGTTACTGCTGCGTTAACTTCGCTCCCTTCTCTGCGGGCCTCACGAAGCTACGAGTTCTGTTCCTGCCTGGTCGCGATTACTTGTCTCTTTAAGGTTAAGGATAACCGGTTAAGGATAACATGACTATGAGGCGATGGTTGTTTAGCATCGAAGATCTTTCCGTACTCGTGGTTGTGTTTTTATCTGCGGGGACATTAGATGCGACGAAGGAAAATAAATTGTGCTCACCCTCCATTTTGTTGAAGAATATGATGATGATTACCTCTCGTATCGCGCCTACGCACTGAGGGGGGCTGGCCCGAGCTAACAAGCTAAAACAAAAAATCACTGCAGCTGTCTAAACGACAAAGAGCGGGGAAATTTATACTGTGGTTATGTGCATGGTAAGGTGGTGGGATCAGATTGACTTCGGAGGAATAACATTTATTGCTTTTTTCAGTGGAAAGAGGAAGGGAAAGGAGAGTGGCTGGTGGAAAAACCCGCAGTCCAGGCCGCCTTCAAGCCCCCGAGCAGCCCGCGCCCAGGAGATCAGGTACTCCTTATCCTCGAGCTGGAAGCTGGTCAGCCTATGCTCCCACTGCTCCAATGGAATTGGGTTGGGATGTTTGACGAGATGATAGGTGGGTTTGTGCAGTTGTAGGGAAAAAAGTTGGTGAAATGTGATGCAAAATTGTAAGTCTGTCCACGGGAAGCGTTTAATATTCTTTTCACTCTCCCCCCCCCCCCCCAACCATCGCAATCATGAGAGAAAGTTGGCTTTCCTGCAGTGCATTTTGGGTGGACTACAGACGACAGCTGCGAGAGGTTTGTTTACTGAACGGGGTGAGAATTTGAAAGCAAAGCTCGCTAGGCGTCGTGAGTGTTCATCCTTGCTCCTGGTGAGTGTTCATTTAATCATCATCAATAAACTTTTATGACAACAATAAAGGTAGTGCGTTGCTCTTTGAGGCGCGGGCTGGCTGCTTGAGAACTCGAACTTACATGAGCAAATATTAGTCACATGATGTGGTATGGATAAAGGAACAATCCACCACATAGCATTTGAAAGATTCAGCCGTATAGAATTGCAGGGAAAGTCCTACTTCCTGAGGCACTGGGCTTCGCAGTTATGGAAGCATTAACTGGTCGGCAGTAGGTGTTACTAAGCAGCGGCTAGAGTATTGGTGGAAAAAAAGCAGGGAAGTCGATAAAATGTCATCCGAAGAAATCTGTGTCGAGGGACTAAATTTAAATTCAAACTACTAATGGCGCACGCCATCACCCCCGATTCAAACGAGAGGTCATCATCATCATCATCTACAGAAAGCACGAAGAAAAGATCCACGAACAAAACAGGATTGAGGAGTGCACAGCAGAGTCTTGCCTCTAGGTGGTGACCACCCGAATGAAAAAGTGAATACCTCTGTGGTGGAAACAGTCTGAAAAGAATGCAGACCTAACAGGCAGAATGACTCCCTTCTGGACAGTCACCTCTTAGTCGATTGACGCTGGACACGCACGGGCTAGGTAGCTAAATATTTTATTTGGAATACAAGGAATATACTATGTACAAGAGGACTATAGGCCCCAGCAGTCGCTCGAGACAAGACAGGGGCGTGGGAAGTGGCACACTGACGGCTCACAAGAGGACTTTAGGCCCCAGCAGTCGCTCGAGACGAGACAGGGGCGTGGGAAGTGGCACACAGACGGCTCACAAGGGGACTATAGGCCCCAGAAGTCGCTCGAGACGAGCACAGGGGCGTGGGAAGTGGCACACAGCCGGCTTACAACGGGGCCCCAGCGGCCGACGCCTGCGCCAGCCTGGTGCGGGCCATCTCGACCAGCGCCTCGGTGGACTTGGTGCAGGTAGGGGAAGCTGCGCTGGCAGTGGTCGCGGTCCGCAGACTTCTGGCCCATCTCGGCCGCGTCGCGGTACGGCACCCACGGGGGCGCTCGAGTCCTCCCGGGACAGGGACCTGGCGGGGAGGAGGCGCGGCGAAATCACGCGTACGTGTTAACGCTCATCCGCTTAGTGGGTACAACTGAAGCTACGACAAACAGAGAGCGTCAGCGGCAATGTCAACTGCTCCACAAAATACCGCTGCTGAGAATGCGTCTACGTAAGGCGAATACTTTGCTGGTGGAACTAGCCTATTACGTGTTATGCCTTTCACTGCATTAGCATCACGTCTACCTTCTCAAGAAGCCGAAACAACCCCCAGCATGTTCAGGTCTAGCTTTTCAAGACCCCTTGCAAAGCCCCTCTGGGTGTCTGCAAGTCGGTTTCACTGCCATACACATGTTCATTGCTGGGAAGACTATTCAGCGGTATATATATCAGCAGGTTGATAACCATAGAACCCGATGTATACATATAAGGCTATACGCCGATCCCGTCAAATTCGGGTTCACTACTATGCTGAAATGCTTTGCCTATGTATCCCGATAAAGCACTATACACTGAGCCTCTGTAAAGCTGACGTCACTGCTATGCAAAAAGTGCATTGCAGGAAAAGAATTTTCTAGTAGCAATATAAGGGGTTTGTTAGGAAAGTATGGAGGCCCTAGCGCACCTTGTTAAACACCTCCATAACACTCCACGTATCCCTGGAATGCGCAACTACACACACGAGTGCCCTGCTGGAGAGACATGGGCAAATACAGGCGGTCTTGCATGAAAACTTCCAAGCCTAGGTTGTTTCATTAATAGCATTTCCTTATGCGGCGGATGTATGGCTCACCAAGCGTTACGGGCAGTAAAATGAACTGCTGTGCAGTAAAATGAACTGCTAAACGAAACGGGACAGACGGCTTAGGTCAGCTGCGGGAGAGAATGCAGGCCGTCCTGCATTTCGAAATACACACTTAGGACAAGCCCGTGGAGCCGACTCACGTCATGAAATCGGCCACGTTCTTGCCCTGGTCCCCGGCCAGGTCCGGCTGCGCGGACACCTCGCAGACGACCCTGAGGACGCAGCGCTCCACGTCGTACGTGCTGATGTAGGTGAAGATCTCCTTCAGCACCTGCTCGTTCACGGCCGCTCCGGCGTCCGCGGTGGGGGTGGCGGGGGCGACGGCGGCCTCACGACGCCTGTGCGGGGACGACGTTGTTTCAGGGTTTCACGGGGGCGGAAAGCAGAATAGCTAAGACCGACGTTTTGTTAACGTCGGTTAACACCTTGTTAACACCTTCGCACCTTCAGGATAGGGCTGCGTATGCGCAGTACGATCCTGTCGGCTGGGCCAGGGTAAAGCAGAGTAACTAAGACCTACCTACCAAACATGGCACGTGCTAGACTGCGCTGCGCATGCTCAATTAAAATATCCTGTCGAACAGACGCTACTAGCGCAGCCCAATCAGTGGTTCTTTCTTGGTTCTTTCTTCTTGGTTTCCATGGCATGTCATGGGTTATGGTGCCTTAATGTTGCCGCTCCTGCTTAGTGTACTCACCTTAGTGTGATTGATTGATTAAAACGTTTATTGAAATCCATGGGATAGGAAGGAGGCAGAAAAAAGACACGTAGAAAAGATAAGAGGGGTTGGTGCGACAGCAGAGACTGTTCCCCCAAGCTTGGAACAGTCTTGGGACGTTTTGGTGCACCCGGTCTAACAGTTGATTTGATTGGTTGTAGGGTTTAATCAACGCGCCCACGCAACGCAGGCGAGGAGGCGCGCCGTAGGGGAGGGCTCCGGATTAATTTTGACAATCTGCAGGGATCTTCAACGTGCGCCGAAATCTCGTACACACGGGCGTTTTTTCTTTTCGCCTCCATCAGAAAAGGAATCGAACCCGCGACCTGTGCTCAGCAGCGCAACGCCTTAGCCACTGAGCCACCGCGGCGGGTGCCCGGTCTAACAGTGACGCAATGGTCGATAGATGAATGATGGCAGAGAAAGGTACGGCCCACTAACAGGCACACTTTGTAAACGAATAGGAAACGCTGCGGACATTCGAAATTAACTAATTTGAGTTTCTTTTCCGAATTTCACGCAGCTCCCGATCATAAATATATTCTGCTGTTCTCGCAAACTTCGTTGAATGAGCCTTGAACTGTATGTTGGTTGGCTTGTAGCAGCGGGATAGTAAAACATTGCTTTCTTACTGTAATTAACTTTAGCAAGTCCCAACCCAGTTATTCAAGAGTTACATACGCCAACGTGCAACTACGTGCGTGCAATCCAGAAAGAATTCCCGTAGGCGCAACTATGACAACGCTATGACGGCGTAAAAGCAAACGACTCTTGGTTTAACAAAACTTCCTGCCGAGAGTACTGATTCTGTTCCTTCCTCCGCATAACCGGTTTTTAAAATGCGGAACCATTCCCGCGGAGTCGTTCTTTGCATCGCGAAGAGAGCAAAACAGTTGACGACATACAGGTTCCTCAGCCGTACAGTACTCAGCCCATAGGTCTGCGGGAAATGACATTTTCGCAAATCTAACGACGGATATCGGGTTAACTGATGATTAAAATTACATTACAATCACAAGCCCAACTGCAACACTTAATTTATTAAGTAATACTAATTGTTGCCCTAAATAGCAATCGGAACCTGTTTTATTGCGTCCGCCACGGCCCCTGATCACGCAATAAAAACAATTTCACTTCCGAAAGCCGATCTTGTGAAATTACCTGCGCAGTTCAACGGAGGTCTTGGTGTAGCCGTATCCGTAGCGCGGGTGTCCGTAGGCCAGAGAGTGGTCCCAGCCGTAGGGCAGAGCGCCAGGGATGGCCTGCCACGGGTCGACGGGGACGGCACGGGCTGCCGTGAGCACGGGGGTGTTAGGCTTGAACACCTTCACGGTGGACAGCGCTGCAACGGAAACGGCGCACGTGCGAGAGCCGTCAGACGCGGCGATTTCGCAGGGAACAGGCATTTCGTAACGCAGGCATTCGATCTCGAATGCTTTCATCGAATGGTTGTTGAAGAGGCAGTTAAAATTCTGCGCGTTGGTGAATCGATACTCTGTATGCATGTATAGTCGCCCACACGGTCAGCTGAAACAGCAGATTCGACTTCAGCGTGGAAAATTTCAAATATTTTCACGAAAAACCGTTCAAACGATTGCGGAGACTTCCGCGCACCCTTAAACTAGAGAAACGCAGCATTTGTGCTTAAATTACCTCAAGCTAAATTACCTCAAGCGTCCCTCAAGCTAAGATAGTGGGCGACTGTAATTCTCATGCCCGTTGTGATAAAGACGGATTATATGTAATAAACGTATGTTGGCTAATTATCTGATTACTTCTTGTTGGTGATTGTTTATTAAGAAACTACGCAAAGAAACTAAGCCCAGTCTCTATTGGGAATTGTTTGATACCCAGTCACCATGTTTGATTATTACGTAGCACAAGTTCACTTGAATCGCTGCCGCGTTCTTGGCTGCGTCGCACTATTTCCTTTATCAGATCTATTCCGAGCTGTTCTCGAGAAATAGTATTGTGCGTACTTCACACGATACGGCCCAAAGCACCAGCACTGACCGGCAGAAAGCACGGGGGTTGCTGGTTGGACAGGTACCGCTGGTGCGACGACGGGAGCGACGACTGGGGCGATGGGAAGGGTCGGGGCGGCGGCGAGGGGGCCGTCTTCGACTTGGCTACCGCGGCTGCGGCTTTGGCCTTGGCTCCAGCCGCGGCCTTGGCTCCGGCTGCTGCCTTGGCTCCGGCTGCAGCGGCTGCTGCAGAGGCTGCGGCCGAAGCTGCAGCTGACGACGCCGCCTTCGCCTTAGCCGCTGCCACTCCAATACCTGCGACGATTCGAAACGATGAGCACCTCGATGGGGCCGCACAAAAAGGTGACAAGAAGTCGCATGTTTCCTCCGGCTTATCTACTATCGAACTCGTTTGTTACCTAGCGGTAAGTCCGAAAGGCATACCAAACGAATGCCCGTTGTTAAGCATAGATTCGTCGCAAGATACGGCGCCTAGTCATCATCAAGAACCATTCATTGTTAAAGTCGAAAACGGAACGGTGGAACACTACTGCTATCGGGTATGAACACTTCATCCACCGGTCGGCCTCAACCACTTTATCCCACCAGTCCGTTGATAACCCATCTTTGCGCATGAAGGCTGCTGCAAAAATAAGCGAATGATGAGCCTTTTCTGAGACGGTGGTACTCGAAAAATGCAGTCGGGAGTTTAGGCCAATCGCATGATTTTAACCTACGATGTTACAGAAACCTTTTCCACGAATTTTCGCCGAATTACCAGAAATTTCACAAAGCGGTACCCCCGCCTTAACAAACATTTATCGAACTTAAGGTTCAACACTTGGCGCGAAAGGATCCAACTCATTTTGAGCGGTTTTAAAACCAAGATCCTCTGCACGTATTCTTTCAGGCAACTTAAGTCGCAACTAACAAAATAGTTGATTGAACGAAGTTGTCAGGAACGGCCCAGTCAGTTACTTGTTCTGCTGGCTCCCCTCGCTATTGAAAGGACAAACTTGTTTCCTTTTTTCAGCCTGCTGTATATTTGGTGCTTCTAGTACCATTTTCAGCAAAAGTCTTCACGAATTTCGAACGTGCAAAATATTTCGCGTCAATGTATAGAGGTGTCGATCCTGAGAATTATTTATGTTCCGCTTCAAGAACGATCAAAGCTGAAGGGCGAGACAGTGATTTGCACGCCAGAACCTATTCCAGGTCGCGGCGGCTGCTTTTCTGATGGAGGAAGAAGTGTTCGAAATTTCGGCGCACGTTAAAGATCCCAAGGTGGGCAAAATTAATCCGGAACCCTCCGCTACGGCGCGCCTCATCGACTGTGCAGCGTCGGCGCTCTGAACGCCATAATAAAGCGTTACTCCCAAATAGGGTGCAGTCTTGCACAGTCTCGTAGTTTTTTCGTTCTATCAAAACCAACAAACGCCTATCTATCGTTCTATCGTTCTAACAAACGCCGAAAGTTTTCGGCGTCATGTACTATCTGCGTCAAATGAAACGCGAACACAAAAATATGAACCTGAACACATAAATAGCGCGATTTCTTTTCATGCAAGCCAAAATTACGCGTGGCTTAGTTACAAAAAAAAAAAAAAAGTTGCGAAAAGTGGATTTCCAAACATACGAAGAGCAAGCCATTATATGAACTGTACGAACAGTATTTTTCCATATTTTCGTGTTCGCGTTTCCTTTGACGCAAACAGTACGTCTTCGTTATGTGAAGCATGGCCGCTTTCTTAGCCGGACCGCGAAGTTGTGGGGTAAACGAAAAGGAACGTTATACCGGGAATTTCGTACAACCGAAGTTCTCGTGCCCGACTCACCGGCGAGTTTGAGCGCCGCCGTGTTGGCCAGGGCCGCCTTGAGACCGAGGGCTCCGAGCGCGGCGAGTCCGATGCCCGGGGTTCCGCCGGTGACGTAGCCGAGCCCCATGAGTCCGACGGCCTTCATGCCCACGAAGACCGGGAGCGCCACGGAGAGGGGGCCCACGAGGGCCAGCGGGAAGGCGAGGGGGGAAGGGGAGCAGGGAGGTGAGGCCCGGCAGCAGGGCGCCCGGCAGCAGGGGCAGCAGCAGGCTGATTACGCTCGGAGTCGTGGCCACGGCGCAGTAGTAGCTGGTGAAGACCAGCAGCAGGAGGACCCTCCGGATATTCATGGTGGCGCGCTGGAACGGAAGGAGCGTTCTACACAGGGGTCGGATGTGAGAGGCGCCGGAACGTCTGAATGGGCGGAGAGCGCGAATGCCCGCTGGATTGACCGAACACGGATCCAGAATGACGCATTTATAGTTTACGTGGGTTCCTTATGGCGTGGAAAGGAGTTAGGGCGAGGGAAGGGCGTTTTATAGGCGTAGGCCGCGTAGCAGTGCTAGGCTTAACAGCATCCAACTAGCCCAATTTCCTTGCAAGCATGCAGTGTATAAGTGTATTCTTGTGCGCCTTGGCGTTTTCGCCAACGGAGATGAAAGAGTCTGGGGTAGAGATATACAGCTTCGCTGTATATCTCTACCCAGATATATCTCTTCGCTGTATATCTCTACCGGTATATCTTCGCTGTATATCGCTGAAGGACGAAGCTCTCCAGCGCGAAGCGCGAGTTTCACGGTGTTTTAGCACTGTGACTACATGAGACGACGATTACGACGACGACAGAAGACGTCAACAGTCCCAGCCCCTTAGGGGCTTCGCCACTAATAGGCTTGAATTGAGCCTAGCAGAATGCGCAGGACAGTTCGTTAACTGCATTGTCCCGTCTCCTAAATAATTAAGTTTTAGGCAAAATAACAAAAAATTTGAATAGAGCGTAACAGCATTCTGTAATGCTACACTGCAAAGCACACAGACTCCACGGCAATGCGATAGTACACGCACCAAGATCTCCCACGCCCAAGTCTGAGAGCGGAGAACCTTGTCCTTCTTTTTCTGCCAGCTGAGTATTAATTCGTTGAAGTTAATGGTAGTCAATGCGAGCTAGATATGCCTTGTTTATGGTATAGTTAGCCTGTTATGTGAGCAATAAATAAACCAGTTATAAAATACAGTTACCAGGGAAGAACCGAAACGCGATATCACGCGGAATACGACGACAATAAGCGTGCCGAAGCTCGTGCGCTATTATTCTGACAGGCTAACTAAGGAGTCCGACTAGAGGTTTCCGCGGAAGCGGCTATCTCACTACGCACCAGATCGGCATGTTGCCTGAAGAACAAGGTAGCGTGACATGGCGGGCCTGCATGACGGTAGAGGATGAAGCAATACGAGCATAAACAAATTCCTCCGCTCACTCAACAAAAAAAAAGAAGGGGGGGGGGGAACAACTATAGTGCGGTGTTCTACAACTTACCCGAGATTTTCGATATCGTCGAAGCACAGCAAAGGGAGGCCAGCCACGCAGCCTAAAGCGAATCATTTCCACAATTAAAAGCTAGGCAAGTGTTGCGGAAAATAGGGGGAATAAATTTGAGTTACCAGCTTGACATGCGAAGCCTTAGAATAAAACCAGGGGTTCTCACTCTACTGCCTGTTAAGGCCATTAGTATTAAACAAAGTTAAAACAGTATTAGTCGATTTGTAAGAGAATTCATCCCCCGTAAAAGGGGAAACCAAAAAGGTCATTGTAGGGGCTACCAGCTGGTAGTGTTCTTACCCAAAGAAATCGCGTTATCCAATATCGTCCCAAACACAGGGGAAACGGTGTGCAAGAAATTGTAAAGCTCATTCCAAATTAAAACCGAGTGCAAGTGTTGCCGGAATATCGGGAAAAAAGTTTTGATACCGGCTTGCATCGAAGCTAGAATAAAACCAGCATTTACTCTACTACGGTTTGCTCCCGTACAGATCACGCAAAAACAACGGTATCAAAACGCTGATTTTGGGATCCATAAAAGTCGCCATCCTCGACCCCCAATACTACCACTGTAATAACCAAAAAGAAATAAATAGTTCCGCTGTTCAATGCGTAAGTTCTCGGAGATACGAAACCGTGAGAAATTTTCAGTTTAAAAATAAACCTAGATAGAGTAGGATGGAGGGCAGATAGTTGTAGTCACTCGGAGTCGGAGTCACTCCAATGTTGCTCTAGCCAGTACAGATCACGCACATCCCCCGTTTAGTGCAACAAGCTGATTAGATATCCATAAAAGTCGCCATCCTCGCCCGCACTATAGTACAACTGTAGCAACCAAAATGCTAACAAAAATAGTTACCGCTGTTCAATGCGTATTTTACTCCGATATATCTTATTTACCGATGGGAAACTTTTTACCGTCTACTAAAATGAATAATCGAGGGAAAATTCGGATGGTGCTTACCGGGTTGTGGCTGGCAGATTCTGTGGTGCCGCTACTGCTTAGAGGAGAAACAGGGCCCGAGTCCTTGTTTTATAACTGAACTCTCAAGCTTCCCTCCAGCTTACGCAGTGCATTCGGCCGTAACAAAAGCGCAGGGGCGGAGCCAAATACAGACCGCTTGTTCGAAAATCTTAAACCTCACACGTGAGACGCTAGCATATCCTCCAACCCTTTCCCGCATTCCTTCTTCAAGGTTTCTTGATGCCGTTGACCGCCCATAACTCAGCTTAGTGACAACACACCTGAAACGAAGCAGACAGGCACAGTAAAGAGCCAACAAAAACGTTAGCGAAACTCCGGAGTCCAGTAATCCACATTGTTTGCGAGCTGGAGAGAGGAACAAGATGGGGGCCAGTTCGCGGCCCTGAGGGCGACCATCTCCCCCTTCCCCGCTTCCCGCTTGATAAACACTACTAGTGTCGGGTGAGTGGGACAACATGTCTTTCTCGTGCGCATTGTTGTCATGAAGCTTTCCTCCTTTTCTCGTTTCTCTACTCCGTCCTGGTTGGTTCCCCAGCCCCGGGTAGGGGCTTTGTGGAAGCGCGTGACGCCGTCCGGTTTTGCGTCGTGGTTTCCAATCCCTGTTTGGGACAAAGAAGCAAAGACGAAGGGTGTAGCGACAATACGTGGCGGTTGCACAGTGCGATGACGGAAAAGGCGAAAATATTTGCCAAGGCTCGCTGACAGTAAACGGAGTCTCCAACTAGAATTGAAAGGGCATTGACTGCATAAAGTATGTTAACTCATGACGGCCGCGTGCTGTGGCATGCCCGTCGAGGGCGGCCCGTTGAAACTTCACGCAACAAGACAGGTTAATAAACAAAAACCGCATACAGTATACACTGCGTAACGCCTGCAATGAACTGCCCTCATATCACGGCAGTAAACAAATTGCCGCACCCTTGGCGCGGAGTTTTTCTCTCCGCTTCTAGATTTCTCTTACAGCGGAATACAAACATCTTTAAACCGATTGGTCAAATAATTGGCTTTGACCTTAATACTAATCGATGAATCGGTTGAACGTGTGTTTTGTAATATTTAGGCTTCGTGGCAATTGCAGTTTCGTATCACAAACTTTCCGTTGCTGCAAACTCTTAGAGAATGTCATAAATTCGTTCGCAATTCTTCAATGACAATCTTTCTTGTCTTCTGAATGATAAGGCTTTATTACGGGGTTTTTTCTACACTGTGTGGCCCTGGTGTACGCAAAGGAAGAGGGGCAATAATGCCACTCCCATTAACAAAAAATAAGTTTATAACAATTCCGTGAATTGTCTGCTAATACGGATGCATTCTTTCGCCGCTTAGAGCTTTTATATAGACAGATTTGGTTATGAGTTAGCCAAATTGGGATACTTTTCGCTGTTTTAGTTCGCGTTTGTTTGAACTTGGCGACTTTGCGTTTCGTTTCGTTACGTTTCTTGTTCCTTTCTTCACCCCCCCCCCCTTTTTTTTTTACAAAAGATCGTCATTTACACTAGTTTAACGATTGCTCGCTTTAACATCGCCCATTATGCACTTTTGTGCGGGCGCGGGGCTTTGCACGGACGGCGCTGTTTTTTTTTTTTGTTTTGTTTTTTTGTCTTTGATTTCGTGGCTCATTTGTTTTTCGTTTAATTTCTTCATTTTTAGCTTAACCGTGCGAGGGCTGCGCATAACATACATTCTTTTAAAATGTTTGAAAAAATTCTCTTATTTTGACAATATCTACAGGAATGGTGATTAATGCACTAGTATACTTGTCGACGAAAATGGTCAGAAAGGCAAATAAAGGGTGACAAAGTGACGTCTACCACCGCGTACGTTATTTATTTTGTTAGTTTCTTCGTTTTATTTTTTGTTTCTTAAACATTCCTTCGACCAGTTATCTCCATTTGCAGTGTTATAAATACTAAATGTAATAACTTGCCAATTCTCCCTTTCTGTGAAACGCGGTGGCGTTACGCGACCGGTGATGAGGGTACCCCGCAGAGAATGCGTTCACATTAAAACTTCCGCTCGCGGGCGGGGCAGCGGTAGCAGACGAGGCCGACCATCAAATAAACGCTGGCGACAATTATATTCCTGTCGCAAGCTGCGCACCGAGATTACGCGGATTCGTTTTGCTCTCACAACGATGATCACCGGTTATTCAATGACTTTGAAGAAGAAAGAAATGATCGATACATTCGGTAATGAAGCCGTCTAAAGTACGCTAACCGCACCCCAATGTTTTTTACGACATTGTTTTCCAGCGAAGCTGTTTATTGCTACGGTGTTGGGGATTTCAGTGTCCGTTAAACCCGCTTTGCGGCAAGACCAACTTTATCGAGAATTTTCAGCAAAAAGAAAAAAAAAAAGCGGCTGTAACTCTCAGGTTACCAAGACTTTGCCCTCCCAAATTATAAGAAAACTGGCAACAACGATGACTTTATCGAATATGCTGAGTTTTTTTTACTTGCCATAACTGCTTAATTCATAGTTAAACTGCAAACGTTACCGAATTCGCGTCAGCTGGCAATACACAGGAATCTATGGGGGGAGTATGGTCACAAAAAACGGCTCTGGCCATTGTCTTATTGAAGCTATTCCGCAACAAGGCATGTCAAAATTAGCCGCTAAAACGACCCTATCATCCTTACGAGTTTTGTTTACTTGTCAGTAGTAATTATTTCCCAGTGAAGTCGCAAATGTAGCACAATTCCCGTCTGCTGTCAGTGCATGAGCTCCCTAATCTTTTCCTATTTATTTCGTCGTAGGATGGGTTCCTGCACTTTTAAGTAGCCGCTGGCGTGTGTTAGCGCTGACGGGCCTTTTCCTAGCCAACCTTCTGTAAAAGGACAGTTCCCCTACAAAGTGATCTTGGGCTAGCGCTGTCCTTCAGGTGTAAGGCCAAGTCAAAATCGCAAATTTTTCTTTTTCAAAATGTCCATTTTTTGTTTTTTTCTTTTGTTAGATGTGGAATTTATTGGGCATCATTTTGCTGAAAAAACTTTCTTCCTACACAGTTTCTTTCAAAAGAAACATAAAAAAAATGTAAACCCACTAGGCGTCTACGAAACCGAAACTGTAACTGCCAGTTTTGTGTGCAACGCAAAAATGCCCTTTTTGGATTTCTTAGCTTGCTATTCAACAATAGTATCACGTACAAATAAATGCCCTAACAGTGTTTTCAACACTTTATTGATCACTTAAAATCAACCTTCTCACCCGGCAGGTGCGCAATGTTTCGCACGTGTTGTTTACGTTCGGGGCCTTTGTGCGCGCGTCAAACGAGCTTGGCATTGTTTGTAAGATGTGCTTACTCTCTGTCGCTTACTTTTTCTTACTGGCTTCCAAAGTATGGGGACGTTTAGAGTGCAAAGACTCACAAGACAAAAAACCAAATACCAAAAACCAATGATCAGACACGCGTCGCAAAGACATCCCGTCAGAGCCCTGATACAGCAAAGCGAACTTAAAAAAAAAAAAATGCGAGGTGCCACACGAGCAAGACCCAAGAAGGAAGTGCTACTTCCTTCTTAACTCCCCACATTCGTGGTAAATATTAGCTCTCCTGATGATCTTACGTAAGCGCTGCTATTGCTTGAAATTTTTTTGTTGATTTTCTCAGAACCTTTTTTTTTTTCATTTCTCCGCACGCGAACATTCATAACTTTTTTTCCTAATAACGATCTTTTAGTGAAATTGGTCGCAATTCTTCCTCACATTATTGGGTGTGACAATGAAAAACGTCAAGAAATAAACTTGAGCCACAAGTTTGGGTATGGTCACCTTTTACACCAAGGCACACCCAATTGAAACATTCAGTTTTTGGTTATTTCATCACTATGCTTCGAGCATTCATCCGATCTCATTACTTTTGGTTCGTTGCAAAGGCGAAATCCTGACCTATACCACTACCGAAAACTCGTGTGTTTTCATGTAAGTTAAATATTGTGCTGAGTGTTGGCGTGAGACCCCATTTATCATAATTTTCGAACAAAAAATATACAAGCAAAAAATAGGACATACTTTTAAGGCTCCCATAGGGCCTAAAAAAGTGTACTTTATGATGTAGACCAAAAATCTGCATTGTTTATCTTTTCAAAAAACATTTCCCCAGCACTTGGTCCTCATACCTTAATTTGCATAATTAGCCACCGCTATCCTTACTGCTGAGCTAGTTCAGGTGCAATTGGTTTGCGTGCGTGTGTCTGTATTCTTTAATGACAAACTTGTTACGGGGGCAAATATCGTTACTTTAATATAATATATGAATGGTTCAGCTGCAGTCAGACATGAAGCTTAATATTTAAAAGCTGTTTTTATGAGGGTAACTAACAAAATAAATGCTGTGCATTTTACATGCAAACCTTCCATTCAACCTCACATTCGATTTATGACCTCCATCATGGGATATAGCAGTAACCTAGCAGTAACTAATCCACTTGTTTGGAAGGAATACACGAACATCATCCTTCAGGAAACGCTCTTTTGAAAGACGCAAAGCAACATGACACCTGGCAATCGTTAAAGGAGCCATGAAGAGAAAATACAACTCGTTTAATTTGAAAGAACTAGGATTCAGTATCTCACTCAGCTCCATTACAGCCACAAAAAAAAATGTTTTTAACGAAAAAAAAGCAAGCAGTATTTAAAAACTTTCAAATCTTGCGCCACAGTGACGTGTTATGAGCAAGAATGACGTCATACGGGCCAACAACAAAACATAATTTTCAGTGCGTTAACTGCACGTTAGCATTCAAGTGATGCGGTCAAATGGAACTAGAGGCCCCATTACAGACGTCCAGTCATGTGTCGTCGCGACAGGTCAGTTAGGCGGCCGTGACGTCATAGAAAAGTTGCGGGAAATTGGCTAGGGGGTCGCGACTGCTTCACACATTTTCTTTAATATCTCCGTTATTTGTTCGAAGATTGCGATGGTATTGGTATCATTGTTTTCGAGACTAAGCAGTCCTTCTAATAAAACCAACTTCTATTTTGTCTTGATGGCTCCTTTAAGCTCTTAGTTTACAGCACCGCTGTCAATCATACCAAGGATTAATTATAACTATGCCTTCTGTAGGACCATGGCACCGAGCAGATCATCGACGCCTTCAGCACAACATAGCTCAACTTCCATTCCTAAATTATCGGAAGGCTGACCCTCCTACTAAGAAAATCACAGCTTATGGGTTGCAAAACAAAAAAAAAGGTACACTCGAACCTCGTTCTAACAAAGTAATATCGGGGCAGTAAATTAGTTCGTTATATCCGATATTCGTTATAACAGTAGAGGTAAAAATAGGCTGTAACAAATCAACAATCTGGCTCGCGCAAAGATACTCGATACAAAAATGCATTTTTAGGCTTCCAACCCACAATAAACGAGATAACTCACATTTCTCTTTGTTGCATTTCAAGCTGAATGAGCCGGAACATGAGTACGTGAAATTACAACAAAACAAGGATCCCTTGGCAAAGCAGGCCTGAATCTTTAATTATTTGATGAAGGGTGTGATCTTCATCTGGTGGCTACTCACGTACAGCACTGAGAAGGATGGAGTTTTACACAGTGTCCACGAACAAAAGGGCGTTTATATACTTCTGCAGTTTCGGATGCCTGAGGGTTTCTCCAAGTAGCTTCTCAGCCTCCTGGTCAATATTTCTTCGTTATATCCGACATCGCGCGTGGCTCACGGTTTCTCTTTCGTTATAACAGAATAAGTGGCATTGAAATAAAGCAAGAACAACCAAAGATCGTTCTTAGTTCATTATAGCCGATAATTCGCTATATCAGTGTTCGTTATAATGAGGTTCAACTGTATAATACAAACGCCTAATTTTTCTTGCAAAATTGAGTGTGAGGTCGCAGGTGCGATTCCTTGCCTCTGCGGACGTTTGCTGAATGGAGACCAAAAAAAAAAAACAGTAGCCCTAATGCAACCCCCGTGTTTGTCATTGCGCGCCCTCCCATGGCAGCGCGACACAAAGACCGGGTGTATGCAGCTAGCTGCGGCCATATCTTCAGTTTTTAAGGGAGCCATGAAGACTAAATACAAGTTTGGTTTACAGTCTAGTTCACTTATAACAATATCCAAGTTCCAAGGAAATCGCATCGTTACAACCGATAATTGTTATAAGCGGGTTGCGAAATGGAAAGATGGAGCAGAAATCATTACATTTTATTCGCATGCCAGCAAGGTTGTACTACTACTAATTTGCGGAAAAGAAGCCACAGTTGGTCACCTTTGTTTGCCGCGTGTAAAGCGAGCGCAAATCTTTTCCAAGAGCATCTATAGGCGCTTCATCTAGATGAGGTAAATGTCCTTGGCGGAAACAAAGTCCCCGAGGGACTGTGTCACGCATTGGGCCTCCTACGAAGACACTACTTGAGTGGGGTGCGCAACCGCGTCAATTTAGTCGCCACTGTTGCACTCTTGGTGCACAATATAACCGGATTCAATCGTTGTATTCGATATCGTGGCACTGTAGCATTGTAATAAGCGGTTTATTTTACGATAGAAAGAATACAAAAGTTAACGGTGTCATAGCTGTTGATCGTTATACCCGATATATTGTTATGAACGGTATCGGTATAATAAGTGGACTTGACTGTATTTGAAAATCTGATTTGCGCCGATAACAACGATAACACCTTTATCGAAAACTTCGAACAGGTGACGTAGATATTAAAGAAAACGTGTAAAGCAGTGGCGCCTCCCTAGCTGTTCTCCGGAAACTCCTCTAATGACGTCACAAAACGTTGTATGGGCGATTGGCGGCCGCCGAACCCATTGCTAAGCTGGATGACTGGCGATTGCAGTGGGACCTCTAGTTAAGTTTGAATCCATCACTTCAACGCTAACGTGCAACTAACTCACTTTTAACTCTGTTTGTAGCGATGACTCCAAATACATCACTCATGCCCACATTACGTCACTGTGGCTCGAAATTTGAACGTTTTTTAATACTTCTTGCGTTTTAAAAAAAAAAAAAAACGTCTATCGTGGCTGAAATGGAGTTTCAGTGGGGTACGGGAGAACGATGTTTTTTCAAATATAAACAAAATTGTATTTTGTCCTTAGGGCCCCTTTAGACACTAGATATTTAATGCGAAAGCAATATATGCCCCCTTACATGAAAACCCAGGGTCCGGAATGAGCGAGTAATGGTTCCGAAAATTGGCGACGAGGGAAAGGGAAGGCAAATAAAGAGAAAAATTGAGTGCATTTACGCCAGAATTCGAACCCTGGACCTACAGAGCGCAAGTCGAGCACGCATTTCCTACACCACGGCCGAGTTTTTTTTTCTTTGTTGCTTACAACACAATTTTAGTCGAAAAGAGAGTATACTTTAAGTTGGCAGCAACATTCTTATGCTTTTCATCGCGCGTAACTTTTCAAACAAAGACAACACTTCTCCATTGCGTTCACCTCTGGAGCAAAGTTCACTCTGGAAACAAATGCTATCGCCAAAATACCCCGTTGCAGAACGTGCATTATTAACCTCACCATTTCGCACATCCGCGCGACTGCGCAAGCCAAGCAGGAACCAAATACCATACGCTACCCAATCTGGATCTTCGGACAAATATCTGCAACGCGTTGTGATGTGAACGGCAAATCCTTAATTATTTTTTTATGCTTCGCTCGAGCATGTCGCAGAAGAAGACAAACCTGTCGATAAAATCATGCTCGACCGCTTGTTGTGGGCTGCGAAACCTACAGTAAAAACCATGCAGAAACGTGTAGTAGCAACGTGTCCATGAAAGTGGAAACTGAAAAAAAAAAAAAAAAACTTAAGCATTACAGGTGCAATACCCAGTGTTTAATGCCTTAAGTGTTTAATGTGTTTAGGGAGTTTAATTAAACACATTGAACACAAGTGTTAAATGTGAATAAACTGTTTAATGAAATTCCAGGTGTTTAATTAAGTGTTTAATGCCTTAAGATACCAAATGACATTATTTGGGCGGGCCGTGCTGCACACGAAAATGCAAAGGCATTAAATGTGTTAGGCATGATGGTGATAATGACGAAAAAGAGAAATGCACTACTCATGTTTTACGAGCTATTAACGTAGAGAAAAACGTCTTTAAAGGGTTAAAATGCCTTTTTTTTAAAGAAAACGTTATGAGAAATAGTGTTTTCTAAAAAAATGGCGTGAGCCGTTTGTAAAAGTGGCTTTAGCGCCTGCCGTCGCCTGCCAGCGTTAGCCAAATTCGAAAAATTGAAAACGACGGGTAACACGATGTTTTGGCTTTTGCCGCTCTTTTAAGGAGTTCCGCACAACTAATTGGCGATGAGCACGAAAAGAAACCAACGAAACTCTCAGCACCAGAGCGTTGACGCAGAAACGTAGCTGAACTTCGAAATAAGGATTTTTTTGCGCACTCTTGCTGGCGAGGTTCTGAAGACAAAGTTCACTCAACCGAAAACGACATTACAGCGAATGGCATTAATTTTTGCTTATAATAGCGAATTAATGGCGTTAAAATTTAAGGCAATAATGAGTTAATGTCATTTTTTTGTGTACGTGTGACACGAGTATAAGGGAACAAGGATTCTAGTAAATATCTCGATAATCACTTCAGGATTGTTCCGGCCTGCCGGGTACTTTCGGAAAGACGGAAGATTTGAAAGCCTAAAGGCTGCAATTACTTCATATTCCCGCTTACACCATATTTCTAGCCCTTAAAGGACAGAATTCAGTAAGAATGTGGACCAACGGAATGTGGACTAACTACATTGCACAAAGATGCGATAAATTGGTCAGAGGGATCCAGTGACCTGCACAAATATGCCGAATTAGCAAAGTCATTTATACGTTAGAGCAGCGTAAATTTACATTATTGGCAAGAAACAGATAACCCCCCCCCCCAAAAAAAAAAAACTATAATCAAACGAAACAAAAAACACCCAATATAGTAAAGTATAGCCCAAACAGAAACGACACAAAGTAGCCCAATTCGTCTATTCACAGCCAAATCTGGCTATAAAGAATCAAATAATCAAAGTCACAAGTTAAAGAAGTTTATTGACGTGCATTAGACAAAGCTGAAAATGAACAGAAGCGGCGTATAAGAACGCGGATGCATTAGTAACAACTCTCAGAATTTCTGCAGATTTTTTTTTCTGTTAAAAGCTACCGTTAGCCTTGCGTGGCTTCGGTGTCGAAGCCTTTCGTAAATGTCCACGAAGAAAAGCTAAAAACAAACAAAACAGTTGAAATTTTTATCAGCTTTAACGCTCCGACGCTACACAGGCGACGAGGTGCATCCTAGTGGAGGAATCCGGTTTAATTTTTGCCACCTACACGAGTGGGAACCGTTTGTTCCAGCGCGCGACGGTTGTTTGATTAGAGACGTTGTTAATCTTGCGTGTAAAATACGGCTAAAGCATCTGTCTCTTGTCAGTTTTCATTATCGATTCTTCATTTATGGTTCTTGTTTCTCCCCTGCTTTTCGGTTATGATATTTACTTTTTTTTTCCTGCTCCCCCTCTCCCCTTTTCCCCCTCGCAGGACGCTTAGCAAACAGTGACGCCAACTTCGAGAACCTTTTTCCTCCCTCCTTCCATTTCGTCATTCCGCTCACCACACATTCCTCGCAGCCTCGTTCCGTATTCAAACATTCGCGCGCTTTCACGCTTCGTGCGCATCCGTTTTCAGCAACTAATTCCCCACTAATCCCCACTTCAAAATGCGACGTGTCCCTGCTGTGACTCCTTTTATGAGCGGCCACATTCCGATCGCGCCAGCAAGGAAACCGGCCGAACAACCGGTCACACACCAGCGTTCGACACTCAGTGGGTCAGGGAACGAAGATAAGTCGCAAGACGACGCGCGCGCAGACTGCGATGTAACAATAGATTTACTCGCAGAGCGCACACTGCATGAGGCTTTGAACACCTGCAACTCAGTCCCTCCCGATATGAACAAGCGAAGAACCGGGGGCTTACAGAAATCAATTCTGTCCGAACACGCCCCGCGGTGTTGTCGTTCAGTTAGGGGTCTTTTACTAAGCCTTGGCTGGCCCGGGAAGTCATTGTCGAGAAGACGGGAGTTATGCAGTTAAGCACGTTAGTTGAAACCGTTCCCAGAAGTGGTCGGCGGTTAAGGAGGAACGTGAAAAGACCGCGACGGTAAGGAAGCGTGTCGTCAGGGAAGGGGCGAGCGTGTCGGCGGCGACGAGTTGTTGAGACCCCACCGGCTTTCCACCCCCTGCTAACCCTCTTGTGTGCGTGGGTGTGTATGTGCGAGTGCGTGTGTATGTAAATAGTCTGTATATAACCTTAGTGTGTATGTATGTGCATAGCCTTTTATAGCCTGTTGTAATAATTAATTTTCCATTGCCGTTTCACCTTTTTTTTTGCAAACCACTTTTTCCCCCGGCGAGACCTGTGCCCTCTGTCGAGAGGCAAAACTTCGCCTTGTAAATATTTTCATTTTAATAAAAACTTTCTCTCTCCGCTCGTTTAGCTTCCCCTGAACATCTCGATGGAAGTATGCGTGTGTTCACTCACCGGCAAGCTACGATGCTAACGGTGATCTATGTTCACCGCCCGTGTGGCCTCCGAAAGCAGGTGTCGATTTTCGGGTAAATGTTGCGGGTGCTGCGATGGCTTCGGAGGTATACCGGGCCGATTTGGTATCCGTTGCGAGTAGGAAATTTAAAGTGCTTTCGTTATTCGTTTGGCTACATCACTCCCCGTACTCGCTATTGTTACAACAGACAGCCTTTTCTTTTCTCTCTCTCTCTCTTTTCTCCCCTCTTTTCTTTCTTTATCTTTTTTTTTTGCTCTTTCTTCGCAGCGGGTGCTTGATGTGGGGAGTTTGTGTAAAATACTTAAAGACAGAGCAGGACAAAAAAAGACGAAGACAGGAGGAAGTAAATAGAACGTGTGGATCCCCGTCCGTCCGCTCGTTCAGCGCCCGTCTGTTTGCTTGTTCTCTTGGTCCAATCTTTTTCGCGCTGTTTTGCCTTCAAGTAAAGTTCTACTTCTTTTTCTCCATGATTGCGCTTGTTTCTGGTTGTACCTGCCTTCAGTGCTTCCTGCTTTTTTTTTATGTCTTTGGCATAGGATTGCTGCTTAGCGTGTCTGCTGCAGCTTAAGCTCAAAATTATAAAGGTGTTCAGGGAAACATTTTGTCGCTTCCAGTTCGCTCACTGACGACGATAGGTGTGCATGAAGGTTCTTTTAAATCTGGGTAGTGACAATCCCATGGGACTGAAACACAAAACAAATTAAAGCCCCTTTCTTCAGAGAAGGATGGTTAAAACCCGAAGATTTCCCCCATGCTATCCGCGTCAAAGTCAAAGGTCAGATTCAAAATTGCTTCCACCATGTCAAGATGGCGCGATCGGATAGACGTCTGCTTGATAACGCAAAGGACCCAGGTTTTATTCCAACCACAAGAGTCTTGTTTTTTTTTTTTTTTTAAGTGCAGAACACTTCGGGGGCCGGAATCAGGCGGCGCGGCGTGATAACGGACCCACGTAGAGCCCGGCTTTCCGTCGTCGGGACGTCCCGCCGAGGCTCCGAAAACCAAGCGGTGTAAATAGTCATAACCGTTCGGAACTCGTGAACCGCTGGCGCTTGTCATACATCTCCCCATTGTTTAGCGCAAAGAAAAAACTGCAGGTGCATTTGAGGCAAAATATATGCAATTAACCTGCAGCGCTCGCCTTCATTTAGTTAGGAACGCCCGTTGGGTTGGTTTTTAGGATAGTAAGCGAAAAAAAGCGGCAGTGCAACGCCGGCACGTGCGGGAGGAAAAGCAAGCACAAAAAGAATAGAACTCCCGCCGGCGCAGTTTCAGGCAGGAGGCGCGCGAGCACTGCGAAGCGGGAAATTTGAAAGGCATGGGGTGGTAGTAGTGAGCGGATGACGGCGCTACAGCCCATCCCCATTATGGTGAATCATCGCTCAGCACTTCCGGTAGCTTTCACATTGAGTGGAATGGCTTTAATTCTTTTTTTCTCGAGGCGCTCGATGAGCATTCACTTATGATCATCATCATTGTTGTGTGAAACCTACTGTGATAAGTTGGCTTTTATGCAGTGCGTTTTCGCTTTTCGGCGCCATCCGTCAGGCATAGGAATCTTTGCTTAAAACAATAATTCTATGAAGCCAGGGTTCTTCACCGCTTGAAGAAAAAAAGAATAGCGCTCCCAGATTGCGGCCACGTATACAAAGCTCCCCGCGGCCTTCCAACTTAGTCATAAAACAGTAAAAAGAACGCGCGCACACGCATTGAAGCATCGCTGCCTTATGATGTCACTGCAGTCAAAATTCCTATTGAAATACAAATACCCTGTAACGTGAGGTAAATACGTGTGGCTTGTCATATTTGGGGGCGGCAGTGATGATAGTGAGGGTTCTTGATGTGATTTAAGGCGCTTCGCTGGAAAGCACAGGTTGAAACAGCATCACGCGCGCAGGGGAAAATCCAGGCTTTTTCTGAGGGGAGCTGATTGATTGATTGTAGGGTTTAACGCGCCAACGCAACGTAGGCGATGAGGCGCGCCGTAGTGAAGGGCTCCGGATTAATTTCGACCAGCTGGGAATCCTTAACGTGCGCTAAATTTCAAACGCACCGGTGTTTTCTCTTTTCGCCTCCATCAGAAAGCGCGGGCCGCCGCGGCCAGGAATTGAACCCGCGACCCCGTGCTCAGCTGCACAATCTCGAAGGGGAGGGTCAGTTTTTATTAGGGATGATAATGATGATGGTGATGATGATTAGGAGGAGGATAGTCGAGATTAATCCGGAGCCCTTCACTACGGCGCACCTCATCGCCTGTGTAGTGCCGGCGTGTTAAACCTCACAATCAATCAATCAATCAATCAATCAATCAATCAATCAATCAATCAATCAATCAATCAATCAATCAATCAATCAATCAATCAATCAATCAATCAATCAATCAATCAATCAAATCATTCTCTCTCCACTTGTAAACCTTACTTGTGGTTGCTGTCCAATTGCTCAGATGCTGGGCTGAGCGAATATCGAGATCCCCTCCTTGCTTTCTTTCCAGCGAACAGCTTTGTTGTTTTGATTATGTTATGCTCACAAGAAGAAGATTAAGAAGAAAAGAAGAAGAAGAAGAAGAAGACGAACATGGCGGAACACGATGATTCTGAGAATTTCAGGGCCCTACCTGAAAGCTACCGCGGCAAGCAAAGCGTCGTCGAGCGTAAGTCGTAACTTTTTTCCTCTAGTTGGTCCGGAAAATGAGTGTCGTAAACAAGAAACCCAGGCAGGACCCACCAGTTCTCACCTAAGACGACGAGCGCATGCGTCAGGCTAATCAGGCATACAGCATAGAGCTCAGTATTCGTTTAAAAAACAACAACATCGAAACCACATTATGGATGATAAGGCGCCTGTGAACAATGGGTTGAACAATCCGTTGTGAACAATCCGCCACTGACGTCTTGAGTTCATCGCCGCTTCAACAAACCGTTAATGCCTCGCTGCTTAAATTTAATGTGAACTTATGGTCTCGGAACAAATGGCCCCAAATCCAAAGTTGGAAAAAATCGTACCGGAACAATTGGTTCAGGGGATAACGTGGGAAAATACGTTCTTGTAAAACCATTCAGCGCGGTCCTTTTTCTATAAAATACAGAATGCTGTAGGAAGACTACTGTGGGGAATAGTTTTACCTAAAGAGATCCTGTCCATTTTAGTTTGTTTTTAGGGGGAAGAAATGGCCCACGCTTTTAACTAAAGTGTGCGCTTGCGGGTCTACAGCGACCTGCAATATTAAGTTGCATTTGTAATCTTGTTCGCCCCCAGCGCCTTGTCATCGTAAGAAGACAACTTTTGTTGGAACCTCGACTCGCTTTCTACCCTCACACTGGTCACACAATTCTTCATTGACAGGGGTCTCGCACGACCTGATTGAATGATTAATTGTAGGGTTTAACGCGCCGACGCAACGCAGGCGAGGAGGCGAGCCGTAGTGGAGGTCTCCGGATTAATTTCGACCACCTGGGGATCTTTAACGTGCGCCGAAATCTTGTACACACGGGCGTTTTCGCTTTTCGCCTCCATCAGAAAAGCGGCCGCCGCGGCCGGGAATCGAACCCGCGACCTCGTGCTCAGCAGCGCAACGCCTTAGCCACTGAGCCACCGCGGCGGGTCTCTCGCACGACCTGTCTAGAGCTGCGAGCACCCCAGCCCACCCGTCCGGCCCGCCAACCTTTTCGAAGACGCACATCTAGATCTTTTGTCTTAGCGTCACCAAAGAGCTTC
Source organism: Haemaphysalis longicornis (assembly GCA_013339765.2). NCBI lineage: Eukaryota > Metazoa > Arthropoda > Arachnida > Ixodida > Ixodidae > Haemaphysalis > Haemaphysalis longicornis. The sequence goes on along the minus strand of CM023452.1, from coordinate 196,249,715 downwards.
ACTCCATCCCTCTACCCCCTTCTCTGTAAATGGGCCTTACCTCCGAATAAAAGTGTTCCTCCTCCTTTTCTTCTTAGTCTTTGTCGGCCTGCCTAACGTCTGACACTTGTCTGTCTGTCTGTCTGTTGCTGTCTGTCTGTCTGTCTGTCTGTCTGTCCGTCCAGTCCGTCCCTCGAAACAGCCATCCGGCCTAAGAATTCTTGAAAGGGACGTTTATATAGGCGAAACCTTTCTATACTACTGAATCCAGGTACCATTCCTACATACTTGTGCACATTGTAGAGCACAAAAAAAAAATCTTTCGGCATATTTGAGGCAAAATATGAAAGCACAACTGTTTCTAGCGGTGTTCTTTTAATTAAATTCGACGGGTGCTTGATTTTTGCGATAACAGATAAATGAAACGTGTTGAACATAATGTTTCCGGCTTAAAAATACCAAAAAGCGCTCGAGTCCGAGCTCGAGCTCAACAGTAACTAAAACCCTCAGCAGATGGCGCGAAAACACTGTTAACTAGCGAAAATTGAATTCAATTGGGCAAACCTTGAAGAAACAAACTGAGGAAAGATGCGCTAACACAAGGTAGCAGTATAGATGTATTCAACGAGTTTAGCCAGTCTTTCGCCATCAAAGGACGTAAGCAGACGAAAGTTACCAGGCGAATTTTTTGCTGCTATCTCGTTAGCCTGCTATAGGGCCCTTATCTCCCACTCACTTTTTCCTCTTCAATTTTTTTTTTTCAGAAGAAGCCGAAGTAGACGTAATTGGTAAGTCCACAGTCTGTGCTTCATTCTAGCAGCGCCTTCTTACGAAGAGTTGCTTGATGCCATTTCCGTTTGGCTGTCGCCATCCCCAATTATATGCTCACCGTTAATACACGTCGGCGCTTTCAAATCGAACCCGCAAAGAACAAAAAAGGAGACAAATGGCCAACTAAACTTTGTGGTGTTTCATTGGGTATACTGATTAGGGCAGTCGTTATTAAATGGGATTTCGAGAGGGCTATTCATGGGTACGCAAAGCCATGCCCAAACCTCTCTTTCTGCGCCCATTCGTTTCTCCTTTTAGGGGCAACGCACCTTAGGGGCTCGGCTTGCCGGCGTCTCATGTCGTCGTCGTCGTCGTCGTCGTCGTTCTCGTCGTCGACGGTACAAAAAGACCGGGACACTCGTTTTCCAACTCCTCGCGATAGAACGTTTCATCTACGTGGGCAAAAACGCGTACTAAAAGAGCACACCTGGACACTTTCAGTCGCGCTTGCTTGCTTACTTGCTTGCTTTTATTTCGCTCCGTACACGCTTTAACTTTGAAATTTGCAGTTATCGGTTTCGAATTTCTCTTATCCTCCGTCTTCGTAATTGGCATGTCGCGTATATCAGCGATCGCCGCGTGGCAAGAGAGAGACTTACAATCTTTGAATACACTTTTACAGTGCATGCTTGTCTCCTCCTCAGGTTTCACGATAGTGGCGTCGTTTTTTACCAAACTTTGCTGCCAAAGTGGCCCTCTCGTCAAAATTTTCTAGGCCAACCCGAAAGTTCGCACGCCGCAAAAATATCAATGTACAAGCTTACGTCCCGAGCTAAGCCTAAACGTTTTATGGCCGAAATCTAGAGCAAAGACCTTTCTTCCCTACTGTCATAAAATATTTCTGTCACATTTAAAGGTAAAGCTCATTCTTTAATTGTTTGTGGTCGGAAAGGCTAAGGTTTGGCCTAGAAAATTTTGACAAAGGGTGTACCTTTTCGCCGCGTAGAACATCTTTTAACGTCGGCTTCTTCGCGCAACACGCCAGCTATGCGGAGAAGCCAGGCACACAAAAGGCAGCGTGTAAGTGCTGGACTAGTTTTACCTCCAAAAGCAAATTGTTTTGACATATGACACGCACCAGCAGAAAAGTCAGCCTCAAAAGGCAGACATTGAACTTGTGTGGGCGACTTTAGTTGCATTGGCAAATTGTTTCACATCATGACTCAGATGGAAAATGGTTCATTGTGGGGTACCCCATCAATCATGCCCCGAAGGGGTCCCCGGCACTCTGAAGGTTTAAGCCACTCGACTAGGCATTGGGAAAACTGTGCAATTGAAAACTCAGGAGAGAAGAGAGAGAGAGAAACAAACTTCAAGTTTGGAAGGACCCAAGGGGATCCTACCGGCCTTGAAAGGGTTCAAGGATCCACTCGTACTCCAGACCGGCGGATCCGGTGCACGTGTATTGTAGAGATTTCACTGGGAGCCTGGATTTCTGTCGGCGGGAGACAGCCAGAGCTCCCAGAGGTGATGGAGCGAGGATGGTTCAAGAGATGGCGGGTGTTCAGTTCGTAACGAGTGCTGAGTGGTCTCAAATTGTTTTTGTGTCATTCGCGTGGCTTGCTTTGGCGGATTTTTTCATCCATGTCTCATTTTTTTCCCCTTTTCGCCTATTTCTTTACTTTCGTTATTTTCTAACACTCGGTTTTATTCAATTTCACATGCTTCCTTTTTATTTTAGTTGCTTATTTCGGTTTCACTCAGCTGTGCTTGTTTGCGCATTTGTTTTTTGGATGTTTTGTCTTATATTGAACCGTATTTTTCATTTGTAACAAACAGAGCCTGTCTATATCGGCCTAGGTAAGTATAGCTACGCTTAGCTTCTTTTGAATATCCCAGCCGTGTGGTTCACTTGTTTTTTCTGTCTGCATACACAAATAAGAAAGGTTGCCATTTGCACCGCATTGTCATTCGCTTGTGCTCTTGACTCACAGAATTATGCAACTGTCATGATTCAACACTCCTTTATTTGTACGGCGCCCGCGAGCGGTGAAAACTTTCCCCACCTTCTCGCCCGCCATTTGTTTGGGCAGCGCCTTACAACACCGAGGGTTTCAGTGGGCGCCGCAAGGAGGCACTACGGGATTTTTCTTTCTTTTTTTTCTGTGACAGGCGGCCTCCAGCTCTACGCGTTAAAAATAGATTCCAAACTCGTGAAGTCATTATTTTTTGCTATCTTGTAGGATCCTCCCCAAGCGACGCTGCTGGTAAGAATATTTTATCTTAACTTCATTCTTTCATTTTTATACTTGGAATAAAATACTTGGAATGCCGGTTTTATAGTTGGAATGCCGGTTGACAACATTCAATCACATATATCTTTGGCCGTCTCTTTCTCCTTTATGGGTTTACGAACGTTTTTGATAACCGAATTAAGAACATGCTCCGTTAAACAAATAGATTACCACATTCGATGTGTCAAAACTTAAAAAAAACAATATTGGACGATCTTCTGCAGATTCATTATAGGTGCGGAAGCAGTCGTCATTTTGTTCATTTGCCTTGCTTAGCAGGCCCAAGTGGACCTTGCGTGTCCTTTTGAAAGGAACCATGAAGACGAGATACAGCGTTATTCATTTTGAAAGATCTAGCCTTTGATAGCTCACTCAGCCCTACTCCAGCCACAAAATGTTTTTTAAATAAAAAAAAAAGAAGGAAGCCCACACTAATGCTTAAGAATTGAGGGTAGCGAAGCTGTACGGAACAGTAACTGGTGTTCCTCTTTTTCGTCATACTGAACTGCGCTAAGTATACAAACGAATAGGACGCTAACGTCCCAGTCCTGTTAGCGTCCTATTCATCTGTATACTTAGCGCAATTCAGTATGAAGCATCACCAACTAGCCCAATTCTACGTCCTCTTTTTCGCCTCACTGCGTTGTTTAAGCCTCGCCGCTGTACGAGGGACCACAGCGGGATGTTCGTCTTCCTCTGTCGCACATGGTTCTGCGCCGCACGTGGCCTCGTGGCCTTCCTTCCTGGCGCGCGCTTATCGCTGCGGCGGCGGCCTCCTCGCCTTCTTCCGCCACGTCCCGCGCACGTCTCCTTTCCACTCTCGCCTGTCTCTCTCCTGCCGCCTATTTCTCCCCGTTATCGGGCCGCTACGCCGTGCCGGGCGCTTGCAGAAGGGGGTATGGTTTGACATCTAGCTCTCAAGGGCAAAACTGGTCACCCGCGAAGACTGCCCGAGGTAGCGTAGTGTAACTTGCGCTATAAAAATGCAAGACATACTTTAAATATTTCAAATTTGGCGCTGCACGACGTCAGCATGTGACGCAATATTGGGAAGCCCTAAAACATAGTTGTCGGGGTGTTTACTGCACGTACGAATTCAAGCCTCCTCCTCGTGTTGTTTCCTGGCGGTTACTTTGAGCGTGGCGGCCAAGCGCCCAAGCAAGATTTTTTTACGTCACAAAGACCTCGCCAGAAAGTGGCTGGGAGTCGCCAATACGTCATCTCTATTTTTAATATCTACATTATTTGTTTGAAGTGTTGAAACCACACAGCCCTGAAATTACGAACAAGATATTTTTTTGTGTGTGCTACCCTCTTCTTGCTCAAATTTCATTCTTATTTCTTTGGTTTCCGAACACACCGTTTCAGATCCATTCAAGTAAGTCGACAGCGCAAAGCAAAAGAAAAGAAATTGAAGCTGCAATCGAAGCACGTAATTACGGCTAAAGGCGTACAATTCGTTGCGTGGCTGTTTCACGACCATATTTATTCTGAATTGCTCACAGGTGATACTAGCCACCCCTTTAAACCTTCATTTGTTAAGCCTCTCTGAACTAACGTGCACATTTATTTGGATACCACATTCCCCCAGGTAACATGACTTTCTTTTAGTAACTAGCCATAACTGTTATATCGCCCGACCATTGCACGAGCCGTATTTTCCTTTCCAAAAGTTCCAATTTGGCATTGAATTCGTATAATACCGACCTTTTTGACACTGTTTTGGTTGTAGTTCGCGTTTCACTAATCTCACTTATCTGTCCTCACCGAAATCGTTCACTGATCTGGCGTCGCTTAACTAGTTTAATTAACTAGTTTAATTAAGTTTAACTAGTACAATGCCCATTTTGTGGCTTGATGTTCAGTTGAGTCGTATATCCGTTTCGAAAGTGTTTTGTTTGCTACCGGTTTTGCGTATGTGGGACTGTTTATTGTCTTATACACCTGCTACACTGGCGTCTCGAATGCCATTCAGAACCCGCCGTGCTCCACTATAATTTCGATGACATCTGAAAGTTTACCAATCGCTCACCGTGCTGTGTGGCGCTGCTGCTGACGATCCTCTTTTTACACAAAAACGCAGCAGTCAAATTTAGCAGCATCCCTTGGCAGTAAAATGACACGGTATGCTTAATTCTGAATTGCAATCAAGGATGTTTTTTTTTTTATGCTTTTGGGTGCATGTTTGGTGCTGTCTGGTCACACTGGTTTGTCGCTCACTCGTGCTCGTGCTCAGAGTATGGAATCCTTACATCTTGATATCATGATTTAAATAAATGAACAGTAAACACACCCACAATTAAAATATTTGTGCTTGTTTTAAGCACACCAGTAATATACTTGTAAATTCTGACTTGAAACGCTGTGCGCGAGAATGCAAGAAATGGCATTCGAGAGCCCCGAATGTCTCTCGGGGTGCTCGCTCGACTCGAATATCATTTGGGCCAGATGCAATTTCAAAACCCAGCTTAGCAGCACAATTTCGCATTTGGCTCGAATGACGCGAAACTTCAGTTGGTTCACTCAGAACGGCTACACAACTATACTACTTTTTATTGCTTAGTGAAGAACTTTTGGGCGGCTGTGTTACGCGCTAGACATAAAACTCCGAGGCTTGCGGGGGGCGGGTTATGAGAGCTTTTTTCCACTTCCAAAAAGCTTCCTCACAGCTTCTGACTCGCTCTCCCACACCGTTCTTTCTATTCATTTTTTCCCTTTTCTTATGTCTATGCGAGCGCTTGTGCGTATTCTACAGCGAAGCTGTATATATTGCTAAGATGGCAGGATTTTTCTTGTCGGCGAATAAATACTGGTACGTGCGCAGGACATTCCATTTGTATTCTAGTGATTGCATGGGAAGACCACGTATATCTAGACCTCCCAAAAAGCTGTGTTTCTGTAAAGAACGACGAATGGAACAATTAAGGCAATTTGATCTCAGGGGCGCTGTGTAAAAAGCAATTAGGGAATCGAGCACAAGATGTGACCCACTCCGGTAATCGCCGCGTGCCATGCGAATGTCTGCTATAACGAATAGCTGCTATAACGAACAAATCTTTGTTTCCAGTTACCATTTGTATACATAGGTTTTGTGTCCAGATATAGCGACAAGGGGATATGACGAACTGATTTCAGTTTCCCGATGTGTTCGTTACAAGCGGGCTCGACTAGTAGTTCATGCAATTCATTTTGGAAGAGTTTTTAACTACAGTATAGTAACTCCCATGAACAAACCACTGTACTGAGGGCAATATACTTGTGTGGAACAAAGCTTTCGTACTTTTAGCTTTATCCTGCCTCACCCTTTCGGGATTTGAAGCAAACTACTACGGCGTTCTGATGCCTAAGCCCACCTCTTTTGTCTCCAACATTTTTGTAGCAAGTTCATTCACGCAGTTTTCAGATGTAACTGGTTGAAGTTGGAGTCGCTGTTATAGACAAGTGTTTTGCGCACTCAACATAGGTCACATATAGATTTAACTTTCGCAAAACATTTCTTTGAAGGTGTAAAACCGATGTTAGTAAACCATGACAAAAAGGGCCTCCCAGTTTGGACTGCAGTGTTGCAATGATTCACATCAACCGACCGTTCTTGTATCCTGCAACGTGCGGTTTTATACGTGCAATGCTGGGTGTACTTGCTGCTATCTTCCTATGTTTTCGCCAGTCCTTCGCCTAACGTGTTATGCGCTATCATCATACTCGGATGACGTATACAAGCTGCGCACAGTCGGGATAGTCCTGCATATCCAGAGTTTTTTGGGAGCGAAGCCCCTTAGGGGTTGGGGCTGTTGGCGTCTCTCCTCTCGTCGTCGTGATCGTCGTCTCATGTAGTCGCGGTACTAAAACGCCTCGCCCTAGAACGTAAAGCGTACTAAACAAACACCGGGACAACCGTTTACGCCTCGCGCTGGAGAGCTGCGTGCTTCAAAGATGCGAGAGTTTTACAGCAAAGCTGCATACCTCTGCCCCCCAACGGTTTCATCTCCGTTGGCAAAAAGGACAAGGCGCCAAGAATACACTTATACACTGCATGCTTCGCCCCTCCCAAGGTTTCACGTCAGTGGAGATGGCCCGGAATTTTTTTTTCTATCATGAATCGTCATACAAGGGGGCATAATCTCCCCGGATTTATTTTGCAGCCTACCTTGAGTCACGAAGGGGTTGGTTATTGAAGGGTAAGCCAGTGATACGGGCAGATTAGAAATATTTGTCCTTTACGGCGTCAACTATCAAGTCTAAAATTTAGTTCGATGGGTCGGGAAAGGACGTGCAAATAACGTTTTGGGGAGCTGCGCAGTCTTACGCTAAAAATAAATGCGAAGAAATCGAAGGTAATGTTCAACTGCCAAGCAGTGATCAAGGCCTCCACGTCGTGAAATAGTTAACGAAGTCAGTCACTAATTAAAGTGGACAAGTCACCACTGATTACCTTAACCACGAGAAGAGAATGAGGCGTAGAGTTAGCATGGGCTAGTGTGAAAGCGGCAAGCCCTCTCAAGTGATGAACAGTGGGTGTACCTAACCAACAATAATGGTTCTGCTGCCACTTGCGTTGCTAACTGATAGGAGACAAACTCGGAGCCTTACTAAGCACTTTGAAGAAAAACTGGCCACGAAGCGAGCGTCTCGGATCAGGAAATAAACCCGTGCAAGAGGCTAGCTCGAATTAAAATTTAAAAAAAACAATTCACGCATCTCCACGAAGTGAATCATGACGACTGGGCGAAGCACTGGATCGTTCCTACCTTAAATCACCCGTGGCATTGCCCACTCGCACATGTAAATGAATGACAACGCGTTTGTACAGTATATACAATTCCAATCCAATCCAATCCAATCCAATCCAATGCTCCGCGCGCATGCGCAACACTGTGTACACGGACGCCAAGCCCCGGACAAAGCGAGGTCCTAAGGTGCTTCGCCCCTAAAAAAGTCTTTTCGGAAAGGGCCTGTAATGTGACAATTAACCAGACGCACCCCATCCGGGTAACCCAGTCGTCACCGAGAGACGGGAATGAAGGTAGCGGAAGACAATATACTCGGTGAAGGTACGAAATCAGAAAATTCGGAGGCAAAGAATGACCTTAAGCCAGTTCTACATTGCGCGAATGCACCTGCGAATTCGCAGCTGCGGCGCCGCTCGTGCGGCCAAACGATCTATTGTCGTCGCTGCCGAAGCCACTGAAATGCGTTGTTTTGCCGCACGAACGGCGCCGCAGCTTCAAATTTGCAGGTGCATTCGCGCAATGTAGAACTGGCTTTAAGGTCATGGTCCTCAACCATGGGTGCCCCAGGGACTCCTTTCGGGCTTGCAGAAGTGAACCCATGATGAAAACGCTGATCCGTGTCATAATGTCAAACAATTTGCACTCACAGCAAAAGTGCCCACGTGCGTATTCGATGCCTGCGTTTTGCGTCGAACTTTTGTGCTGATGCGTATCGCATTGTCAATCAATGTGCTCTTGCAGCTAAAAGTAAGTCACCCAAACAACACGCATATGCAGCTGTTTGCGTGTCTGGCTTTTTCGCATTGCTGGAGTGTTGTGCAAAAAGCCAACTCTAAATCCTGTGCTACGCGGATAAATTAATTTACCGTCCGAGTCACACAACGACGTTACCTTTTTTTCATTGCCAGCAAGGTTTGGCAAAAACAAAGAATGGTAGAGAGAGAGAGAGAGAGAGAGAGAGAGAGAGAGAGAGAGAGAGAGAGAGAGAGAGAGAGAGAGAGAGAGAGAGAGAGAGAGAGAGAGAGAGAGAGAGAGAGAGAGAGAGAGAGAGAGAGAGAGAGTTTCGGAACGGGCTTCGCGGACCCCGTGCGGTTCGTGGACTTTCATTTGAGAGCCACTGAACTTAGGCATCGCATGACAGTAACAGCTGAAGTGTGTGAATGGGGTATGTACGTTATACAGTGGGGAATAAGTAGGCGGGTAAAGATGTATACGCATATACGTGTATAATACCATAGCGCGAGTCATTATTCTCACTCGTCGCATATATCGGCGGCTTATCCCGCAGTGTCTCGGGCCACGTCCCGACGCTCGGCCACCTGGTCGTCGTCTGCCTGGTACCCTTCCTCATACTCACCCTCGCCGCCGTGATTGTAGTTTACCTCACAGGTAATCTGCTCGAAGTGTTATTTTTGCCATATTAGACGATGTGATTTAAGCACGAGCTTTTAATGGCACGCCATATGTAGGCCCCCGTAAGCAAAACGGCCTGAACGCGCATTTAACCGTTTGGTTAACAACTAACAAGAGGAGGAAACAATTAACGAGTAAAAAATGGCGTCGAATGTAAAAATGAATTCAGAAGTTTCTTTTGTGAAAGATACTGGAGAGCAAAACATGACAACGATTTAGAGAAGGGCACCAAACTGAAACAAGTGAGAGCCTCGGTCGCACAAAAAGAGAACTTTTTCTCATAGGACTGTTTTTCATTATTCGCTGAGAGCCCGACAGTTTTCGAAATGGAGGGGAATTGTGAAAACTTCGGTGTGCGTAGTTGCGTAGGTTAAAAATTCCCAGGTAAATCAATCCGCGTCCCGCCTCTGCGGGCCTCGTTATTGCACAGATGCATATACACAGCTTTGCTTTTTAGGGTGCTGTCCACTTTATCTTATGCATACCCGGCTCCGGAGCATTCTAACAAGCTGGGCTGGATACTATTGTCTCTGTGTTTTGAATATGCTTTAGAACCGAGAACATTAGCGCACCTTATGACGCTGTCCGCGATTTGCTATACTCGGAAACAAGCTAAGAAGGGCAATAGCTCATGTACGGTATCACTCTGCCGAAGCGACGTAACCGGATATCAACGGGCGCGCGTTTTGAAAGGATGTTGCTATGAATACGTAATATCGTCTGCCTTTTCTCGCGTAGCCTGTTTGTCGTCGCTGCATTAGTATGTAGGCATATTAGGTCCAATAAATCAGAGAAACAGCTCGTGCCATGTTCAAAATATTCCCAGTAATGCACTACTTGCGCCGCGCGGAGTAACATCCGGCTGTGGTGATGAGGCACGGCGGCAAATTCCGGCGCCGTTCTTAAATTATACCCGAGTAGTATATAGTGTCAACGAGCAACAGCGTCGAAAGCACTCGTGCGACTCCGACGAGGAGATGCACTCAACTTTTCCATGCCCTTGAACCCTGGCGCCACCATGACGAGGCGGCGGTAGCGACAAAAACTCTGCTCAATTTTCTCGTGCTGCACATGTCCCCACGGTTTCAGATGTCCAGTTAAGTCATGTTTTGCGTAGCCATGTTTGAAGTCTGCTTTTCATCGCGTTTATCGCCATCCGTACCCCGATGTGCGTGGCCATGTATTACTCCTGCCCTCCGGACCCCTTTTTTCTTTGGCTATTTCATCTCACTTTGTCCTGTCCACCCTCTCTAACGAAGTAGCAAGCCTTGAGTGGGCTGACCTCTTCAGTTTTTATTAACGCTTCCTTTCGTTCTCTCTCTAAATATGTACGCTGCACATGCGCGCCTTATATTCGCGGCTAGTGCACACTGCAAAAAAAAAAAAAAAGAGCGCATTCCTCCGTTCTTGTTTGCAACGGGCTAGAAGTAAGAAAATTGGCTGGCGTCGAGGCTAAACAGAAAAGAAAAATCGCCAGCTTCGGCCCTTCAAAAGCCCGCGTGTAACTTTTTTTTTTCGAACGCCTTAAATTCTTTCCTGTCCAAAGGCTTTCAGTCGGAATGTCGGCATTCTACGATAATGATGTTGAAATTGTGTTTTCCGGAGAAACCATTCAGTAATAATGTGGTTAACCATTCCCATCAGAGACACTCGCATCACGCGACATGTGTTTCTTTGGAGGCGGTACTCGTAAAGGTACGGGTATACTGTCACTAGATAAGATACAGAGTATACCGTCACGGAGGGGCGCAAATAAGCAACGGCGGCAATTTTGGCGTTTATCAGTGTTGCCAGATTGCCGCTCCTGCGTCCTCACCGCTAATTTTGACGAAGTCATTTGTAAACAACACTGCCGAAGACCAAGCAACACGACATCTTCACGCACACTTCTGTAGCTGAAATGATGCAAAGCGCAGTATCTTTGATTCGCGTTTGGCACGACGCCAGTCACGTGCAGCCGCAGAGTAGGGAGGACAAGCTGAGACTACTCAAGTTGACCGCCAGAAAACGCATGAACAACAAAAATGGAGGTGCCCATAACAAATTCACGTGATGTGAACTGACCAATGATCGTGGCGGCAGCACGGAAAAATAGAAGAAAAGAGTGCCAATACTTTGTAACCTTATCTAGTGACAATAGGTAAGGGCATTGAAGGAATGCGGGGCTTTGCAAGGACGAGCTTACGTGGCCTCGACAGAATCGTATTGCAGGGAGCTAGCGCATCGGTGAGATAACGCGCCAAAGACAGCTTACAATGACACCTAGCTACGATTTCCGAGCGCAGCGTCCCGCTTACGTGACCTAAGAGACGGAGTAAGAACAAGACAGTAGGGGAAACTTCGCTTTCTGGGGCGACTGGATAATGTCTCAAGCACTTGTCGCAAATGAAGCCAGCGCCATCTATTGCTGGAGAAGAAAGTGCGCGGACGCCGCGGTCCGTATTCCGCTGCGCAGCCACGGAGTGAATATGACCGCTATAAGCTTCATAGGCCGCGTTAGTTTCCATTCTCATATTACCTATGCATGCTCTAAGACAATGCGCGACTTCTTTGCTCAATGCTCTTGCGCGCACAAGTTATGCCTGAAACTGCGCATCATATCCTTCATTTGCGTGAGGTTTCGTGTTCCTTTTCTCAGTTTTCTTTTTCTTTTTTTCATCCCCTACCACGCATTCTTCAAAGCCAAGCCTGAACGGAGCCTAACAGGTAAGATGTAATGTATGTAACAGTTGTTTTTGTCGATACGTGACAGGGATAAAGGGCGCATTCAGAAGGACTAAGGCTATTTTTTGGTGTCCGGTAAAACACTGTACTACTCCCAATGTTCTGAAGAAAGCGTCTACGCCGTAACGTCTGTTTTGAAACTTGTCTTATTCACTTGCAACTTTTATTTACGTGAAATTTGCGTGGAACTCGTATTCGCTGCAACCATTTCTATGAATTTCGAAGAATGTACACGTGTTGCTCTGCGCGCCATAAAAAGATTCTCGCGTCGTTGTGCGCAGTGCGTAGGATAATAAAGTATGTGTTTCAGACTAAATAAAATCGATTGCTGGAGCGCTTGTCCATGTGTATTTTTTGATGTGCCCGTTTGTGTAACACCAAGTTTCACAATTAAATATTTGGTGGTCCTTTTTATTGTCATTATGTTCTTTTCAGCTGCCTCGACTATTCACGACCATGAAGCAACAGGTAGGCTTACTGATGACAAATTCTCTTAGCTATGTAAAAAACGAACAACTAGTAATGCGCTATAGACTAAAGCAATTACGGATTTTCACATTTGCTCTGATATAGCCAGCCAGCGACTCGTTCTAATGCTGTGTCAGCTTCAATGCGATGGACGCATTTTTTTTTTGTTGTTGCTTCGTTTCCGCCTCCCGACGGCTAAGCACTGCGTTCCTACTCTGTAACTCAGCTCTGCCCGTAAAGAACATCAGTTAAATGAAAGTTCCAGCCTGACAAACCTTTTGAAATTTGCCGCCGAAGTTCCTCGCTCGTTCCGCTATATTTCACGCTCAGGTACATGCTAACGCAGTTTGGCAGGTAATCAAGCCCCACGCCACCTGTCGCGTCATCCTCAGAAACGGCGGTGGCGTTCTCACCGCAGACAGTGGAGAATATGTTAGAACAGCGGTTGGCGTACACTACGCAACCGGTGGCGGGCTCCGGGACCTGATTGCGCATGCGCGCGCAGGCACGACAAGCCGGGCTCTGGAACGAATGCGCACGTGCGCAGTCGGGTCCCGGAACCCACCGCCAGTAGTGTAGCGTACGCTAACCGCTGTGCTAACATAATCTCCACTGTCTTAACTGCCGCTACCAGTGTCCCAGGGGTTGTGTGATGGCGTTACTTTTACGGTGAGGCATTGTTTACAGGAAAAAAAAAATTCAGTTCCAATCCATTATGTGAACGTGGATAGCGGAGCTCTTTTAAAGCGAAAGTGTTCTTAGTGAGACCGATGGCGTCCTGTCAAAAAAACTAATGCATTTCCCCGCAGAGCGGTTGGTCGACCGAAATGCTCTGATGAGATACCTGGACGCACTGCGCGTGCGTGAAACCGGGCTTCCATTGTGTCAAAACGGTTGATTGAAAATCGCGAAAATGGAACGGTTATGGGTATGACAACATACGCATCGATCACGAAGGAGGAGTACAACAGTATACCTTTATCTCATAATCCACGTATCTGTATACATTTATATTGTTCGTAGATATACGTTTACTTAGAACTCTTTGAAGGTTTGACAATAGATTGGACGCACTTTTAGCGGTGGTTCGACGCACTTTTGACGATTTTTTGATGTCCGGGCGCTTTTGCGCTTCTCTCAACTTTCTTTAAAGAGCGATGGTAAAGTTTTTGCGTTATCGTGGTAACGGGCTCCAGGTCCCCGGGAAACCACAAGCGATCACACACCCCACAGGCGACGCCGAATCAGTTGGCCACAAACTTCGGCTCAAACAGCGCCCTCGTGCCGGGGAAGCGTTCAGCGCGATCGTAGCCACGCCGACGTCTTGTGTTTCCCGCCTCGCGCAATTCGGGATCTTGACAGGCATCGCGCTTACGCTTGGCCTTCGCGGTCCAAATGTCATCGGTGGTCCGCTTCCGCCACGTTCACGTCAATTGCCGCCTGTTTTATTTTTTCTCGCAGCACACAATGCAACACACAATGTAGGAAAGCTGGCTTAGAAAAGCCACGTTTACATCGGTTGCCTTAAGTCGACTTCACTTCTAAACACAGGTGCATTGCTAGGAACGCAGTTTTTAAAGGGCAATACATGCTGTCTAATAACAAAAAAATTTACACCATCTTCCCGCGAGGGGAACCATGGGGTAGATGCGACGCATCGGGGGTTGCCGTTGCGGTTCCGTTATGTTAGCGATGTCAGCGTGTGGATTGCTGTTGTTGTGTATCCTATATACGCAGCATATTCACCCCCGATGCGTCGCATCTACCCCATGGTTCCCCTCGCGGGAAGATGGTGTAAATTTTTAACCGAGCGCAAGCTGCGCGCTAACGCACAGCTGGCACGGCGACGGGAGCGAGCGCAGCCGAGCGCAAGCTGCGCGCTGACCGCGCTGACGCACAGATGGCGCTGCGGTGAGAGCGGCGGAGCGCGCAGCTGCCGCGGCGATGAGACGGGGGAGGGATGCGGACTACGCCGCTACAACGACGCGGGACTAGGCGAGTTAAAGAGATGCGTTGCATCTAGTATTAAGGCCCTCGGACCATATCCGTGTAAGCTTGGTATTTTTAAACTGGCTTCCCCACACTGAGTTTTCACGTAGAAGCCATAGGAAGCTTCGCTTTAAAAAGCTTCTGGTATAATTTGTACAACCTTTTTGCAACCTCAAGAAAAAAACTCGGCCACTCTCGCAACTGAGATGCGAAGACTGAGGAAACAGCGGAGCTGGTGGTCTTCAGCTGCTTGGCTTTTCTCAGATCTGCCCATCTTATCGGTAGATCCGACACTGATGCCGCCGGGAGCACGCCGTCTTTCTCAGCTAGGAGAACACCTGCCCGTGAGCACTTGCGTCATCGATAAGCGCAGCCGATCCCCGAAGAGCGCCTTCCACCCGAACATCTGCGCTTCAACGCGCACTTCTCGGCTTCTTGCCTGTTTGCCACTTCCCCTCACACGTTTTGTTTTGCCCTAGCATTTTTTTCCTCTCCATTTTGCTGAGACGAGTTCTGGGCGACGCCAGGCACGGTTGGAACTCAAGCTTAAAGGGACCCTGCAACACTTTAGATAAGCGCTTTCACTCTTTCCTTCGCGCCTGGAACCACTGGGGAAGCTGTAGTTATCGCCAGCACGGAGCGGCACTGCGTGATTTGCTCGTCGCACAAGATACGCCTTCCATTTCTGCTTTGTTATTGTGGCTTTTTTTTAAATAGTTGCTATCGAAAAGCGTTCATTCTGCAACTGAAGGAGAACCGTCCAACAGCCGCATGGAGGAAAGAATGCTACATGGTTTCAGTGACGCAATTCGAGCCGTCGAAGAACGTCAAGACCGGGAAAGAGAAAAAAATCCTTTGAGCCAGTCTACAAGTTATCTGATGGGCATACAGCAGTAATTTCTGGCTGAGGTACTTTGCGACCCCCTAATCTAGGTACTGGGTGTGTTGGGTGACTACGTTCTGCAAGCATTTAAGATTTCAAAAAAAGTCTAGAAAAGTGTTGCAGGGTCCCTTCAAGCAGCACCGTTGTTAAAAGATGTTGCCCACAGTGTTAATGCCTATGTCGTCAGCGGCCAAACGAAGGCATGTTGCAAGCCAAGCAAAACCGGTGGGGAACACTTGCATCCTCTAGGGCGGCGCCCATGACGACACGCGATTGGTGCGACAGATATCCGTTTTGTATGCATTGTCATCAAAATCTGTTTTAATCTTTTCCCCTCTGGATCATTAAGCAGGTGCGCTGTATCCGATGAACTAGAGGAGCTGTTTTTGTATGCAAAAAGTTGGAGGCGACAGATTCGCGTGGAGTGTTCCTGTGAACCCTGTGGTTGCTAGGACGCAATGCACGCTGTGGGATGAGCGTGTACAGTTACACCTGAACGTAACGAAGTTGATAAAAACCTGCAATTTTTCGTTACATGCAGGTTGCAAGTTCGGGCTCCCGTAATGAATCAGAAACTAAATCAAAATGCTAGACGTCAGGGATAGTGAGAATTTATAACAGAGATAGTGAGATAGTGAGGATAGCGTGACCTCTAAGAATTTATTTCACAGTGCAAAAATGCTTGTTTCACATCTTCTGTTTTCCCACGATGTTAGTCAGCACAGGGCACTCCAAAGAATCAACGTCGCTTATCCTTGTCCTTGCAAACGTAACTTGAGTGTAAATTTTGCCTTTTGACACTCTTCGGTGCCTTAACCAGCTTCAAGAGCCAAGCTTATGCTGAAAGGGCGTCTTTTCCAGAACTTGATGCTCTTTGCCGCACTCAAACCAAGAGTTGGTGCTAGCTGGATACCGTACCTGACGATAACGGTCATTTTCTTGCCGGCGTAAAGCTAACCTGGAATAGCGAGCTTGTCTTAAAAAGACAAAAGTTTTCGTTTTCTTGCCCCAGAACTCATCACCGACGAACCTACATCTCAGAAAGCAGTGGAGACACGCGACTACACACCAACCGGCGGGCCTAGCACCTAATCGACACCACACTCACACGGGAAACGCACGGTAGTTTGTGGTGCGGGCAATGTTTGCTAAATTAGTGCATATCTTCAGCCGTTTTTTTTTTCAAAAGAAGTGAAAAAAAAAGGCTCATCAGCATAGCGAATTCTTTACATCAAGGTTAACCGTAGCCGCATTCGTTATATAGAGGTCGCAAACACATCGGTTTCAATGGGGCTGACAATGTGAAATTGGAAAACTTTGTTAAATCCAGGAATTCGTTACATAGAGGTTCGTTACACCCAGGTTTAACTGTAATCTGAAATCCCACCAGTTAGCTGGGTGTAGCAGTGCTGTAGACATCGTCGATAAGATATCTGCGTGTCGAGAGTTGTTGTGGATAACGCGGATACTACAACACGCTGCAGCTTTTTAAAGCGTACCTCTCAAGCTTTGAAATCGACAGAAAAAAAAAGACAGTAAATGGGTTATTTACGAGGCCAGTCTTTTCTCTTCCCCGCTTGACAATTATCACGTGTGACTTTCTTTATGCGCTTCTCGTGTATGCACTGTATTGATCCAGCATGTCTTCCTGCGCGCACGCAGTGACCACTCAAGCACCTTCGCCGTCTAGTAAGTAACGTATCCTTGCTGACGTCGCGTGTGTAGTAGTATTGCCCAAAACTGAGAAACTTTTAGTGAAATGATGGAGGCCACTTGGCCGTAGTTGAAGTAGGAGAAAGAGGGAAGATTAGGTGGCGATTAGTCAGCCATGATTAGGGCATAGTTGGAGATAATGTGCGGTATATGGGGAACTACCCTTGCCAGGCCATTTTTAATTGGAGTAACACCTAGAGCATGCAGAAAATTAGCGTCTTCGTAAGGGGGGACATCGGGAGACGGATTATGGGACAGAATACGGAGTATCACAGGAAGATGCGAAAGCTGCACAATATATACCAAGTTAAAAATGTTTGAGATTGGAGAGAACATTTAGGTGACAACTAGGGCATTACGGTGGAGCTGAAGTGCCCAAGTGGGACCACTTCTGCAGTGTGGCGGGAGTAAAGGCAGAATTGGCGGTCTTGTTAACGGAGGATTCGCAAGAGAAATATATACTTCATCAAGGACCCCCTCTCCATGTGTAACAATTAAAGCGTTCGAGTTGTCCTGTTCTTCGCTTCCAGTTAGGATACGCAGCACTATCGCCCTCAGAATATCTTGCAACCTTAATTAACGTTCAACAGGGGTTGTCAATCCAGTGGGCCCTAAAAGTTAGTTCCCATTTCCATGCGTTAAAAGGTTGTGTACGTGTTTCTAAACTTGGATATATATCTACAAGCCCTGAGTCTTAATGAGTGCGCGGATATGACCATCATCTTCATCAACATCAGCAGAAGCCTAGTTATGTCGAATGCAGGACGGAGGTCCTTCCCTTTTACTTCTAATCGCTTCTGTTTTGCGATTTCCGCCTGCATTGATGGCCCCCGAATTTCATTATTTCATCCTTCGATCGGGTTAACTGTCTTCCCTTATACTTCTACAGCCCTGTTTTTCGGCATCCACTCTGTTACACTGGTTGTCCAGGCCAGTTGACATTAATTTCCTCGGACCTCGTTTCGTTCTCGCTACACATTACGTGAATGGCCTTCCCCTTCTGCCAGACCCACCTCTTGGTATCCACTCTGTTATCCTAATTGTCCACCATTTGTCGGTTCGCTTCACTACACGCCAAGCCCAAGACCATTTCTTTTACTTCATTTGAACTATGATATCTTCTACTCTAGTTTGTTCTCTAATCCAAGTAGCTCACTTTCTGTCCCTGAGTGTTACTCCTAACATTATTCATTCCATGGCCCGTTGAGCCGACCTAAGTTTGCTTTCTAGTTTTTTATTAAGGTTCCAAGTTTCAGCTCCGTATATCATCACCGGAAGTATGCGTTGGGCACTTTTTGAGTCATAAAGCATTCCGAAAATAGTATACCAAGCTTTTCCGGTAAAACATATCCTTACTCTTTCAAAAAGTCCACAGATATGCCGTCATCACCTGCAGCTTTTCCTATTTTAATGCCTTTTAGGACCTTTCCAATTTCCTCTTTAGTTATTAATGGGACATCGCAATTCGAGCTTGTACTCTCAGTAGTTTCCCCTGGTCTAACGTCGCAGGTATACAGCCTGGGGTATAATCGTTCTGCTATCTTTATTATCTCGTCCAAGTTCCGTAATGTTACCCTGCTCGTGTCTGAGTGCGTACACCCTGTCTTAGCCGATGGCTAGCTTTAGTTGCTTTCAAGCTTCCCCCGTATTTGCAGCGTTTCCTCGACCACTGCCATGTTATATGCCCGGATTTCGTTTGTTTTACTTCTGTTCATCAGTATCGACTGCTCGGCTAATTCAATGCGATCCGCCGTACCTGACACTTTCATGTTCTTACGTTTGGAAATTAGTTCCTTCGATTTTTTCGTTATTTTTCTAGTTTGTTCTCTAACTGTTGCCTCTCCCACAGCTGCTGCTGATTCACTGAGTGCCGATGTTAGGTTATCACTTAGCCTGTCTACACTCACCTCGTTCTGCTCGTTTAAAATCAAGAATTTGTTTCGACGAGTTATTTCGAGCTCTGGCGATCTGGCTCTGACTGACATGCGGGGTTTCTTAGTTTTCACCAGTTTCTTTCTTTCACTTTTGAGATACAGCCTTAGCTTGCATCTAACCGCCCTATGATCGCTGCTCCGAACCTTACTTAGCACCTTTACGTCTTGCACAATACCTGGGTTGTCATTTAAAATGAAGTCAATCTCGTCTTTTGTTGTACCATCGGGACCTTTCCACGTACATTTCCTATTCTTTCGTTTGTAGAAGAATATTTTCATCAACCTCAGGTTATTTATCTCTGCAAATCCCCCCAGTATATCTCCTTGACTGTTGCGATTGTGTATTCCGAAGTCTAGCTCCCACTGACCTTCCTCCCATTTGCTTCTTACCGACTTTTGCGTTAAAGTTTCCCATCACAATCATGAACCGTGTTGTTGCCTTCTTCACTGATTCGACATCCTTGTGCAAGCTGTCTACGGCTTCGCCATTATAGCTGGTTGTTGGCGCATAGACCTGTACTGTTTTTAACCTGACGATTGCTTAGCTTGATCACAACAGCCGCAACTCTCTCGCTAATTCTGAAAAACTCCTCCACGTTTTCTGTTATTTATCTGTGGAATACAAATCCTACCCCGTGCTCTTTCTTCTCTTGAGATTCAGTGTAGCACAGAATATGGCCGCTAGTGAGCTTTATGAAGTCGTCTCCTATCCTAACTTCGCATAACCCTATAATATCCCACTTAATATCCGATAGCTCCTCTAGTAGTAGAGCTGAGCTTCCGACAATAGACAAGGTGCGTACGTTGAACGTTGCCATAATCAAGTTCTAAAGGCGACCTGTCCGGAACCAGAGTTTCTTAGCACCCTCTGCTGTATCGCTGTTCTGACCGCCGCCGTGGACAGGTGCTCTACAGCTGCGGGGCACTGAGGACCGATGGTTGAGCTCGTCGGTCATGGGAGGTATGAAAGATAAAGAATTTATTTCAACCCGATGGAGGGATGAAATAAAGAAATTCTTGGAAAGAAAATAAATTCTGGGCTAGAGCAAAACAAAGCAGGAGCTGTTGAAGGTCAGTGGGTGAGGCCTTTATCCTGCAGCAGACCTGAGTAAGCTGATGATGATGACGATGTTCCCGTGAATGTCTATCGACACAGTGGCGTATAGGTGACCGGTAAAAAGCGCAAAGGCTCGTGGGTACGTCGTCTGCTGCCGCCACTTCTGGTTCGAGATTTCTCCTTTCCTCCCGCACGTCGGCGGCTTTCGCGCGCGCGTACGCGTGTTGTTTCTGTTTCCACCTTAAAAAAAACGTCCATGCATCGTGCATTCAATAACAATGATTAATCCATCTAGGAGCTTCTCTGAGAGGTAAGCACTCTATGATCAATAAATAAATCGCACACACGCGCGCGAAAGCCGCCGGTCGTACGGGAGGGAAGGAGAAATTTCGAACCGGAAGTGGCGGCAGCAGACGACGCACCCATGAGCCTTTGCGCTTCTTACCGGTCACCTGTTGCCTAAGGCAGTCGTTCTTAACCGTGAGCGTGCCGGGGACCCCTTTCCGGCTTGCAATAGTGACTGGGGACCCCACGATGAACTACCATATATGTCGATCCGTGTCATAAATTGTCAAGCAATTTACTCTTGCAGCTTAAGTCCCCCACCTACATATGCAGTGCAGCCCTTTTGTGTCTGACTTTTATGCTGATGCGTGTCATATTGTCAAGCAATTTTATCTTGCAACTAAAAGCCACCCAAACACCTTATATGCTGCCATTTGCGTGTCTGGCTTCTTCGCATAGCTGGCGTGTTGTGCAAAAAGCCAACTTTAAAATCTGT
This sequence comes from Haemaphysalis longicornis, assembly GCA_013339765.2. Taxonomy (NCBI): domain Eukaryota; kingdom Metazoa; phylum Arthropoda; class Arachnida; order Ixodida; family Ixodidae; genus Haemaphysalis; species Haemaphysalis longicornis. Next base: position 196,228,979 of record CM023452.1, on the reverse strand, counting down.
TCTACACGGAGAATTTAAACGCATGATTCACGCAACCAAGACACCTTTTACTGCGAAACGGTAGTTTTCATTCCGGTGAACCAGCTTTACTCGGCGCTTCTCCGGCGCTTATCCTCGCCACCATTTCACAACTGTTATCTGCCGGGGTCTTTCACGTTTAAGCGCGCGCACATAAGCGGTTGCCGGTATACGCGTACACGTGCGGGGAGTAGAGGAGGGGGGGTGGGGGAGGGGGCGAGCACATACGAAGCTATAGGTAGAGTGTACTCGAATATAGATTCCATGCCCTCAAAACCGAATCCGACCTGTCTGTTGTCTTCCCTGGTAGAGAGGATTGGGTTGTGTGTTACACATGCAAACAGTAAGATGCCCATGACGCGGGAGGAAAACAGACAGCTCCATGTTCCTTCGCTAGAATAAAGTTCGAATCCATCCAAGTTTCATTCAGCTGATTAACTAGGAAGTGTGTTCTATTGCAAATTACAAACAAAGGCGTTTTTTTTTTCCTGGACTCCGACGGCTACGTCTAGCTACGCAGGTCATCCATCTTCACAGAATGAAAGGGCACTATTTTTTTTTTCAATGCCGGCAAAGTTTGGCAAAAAGGAGATTAAAAAGGGGGGGGGGGGGGGGGATGGTGTGTAGAGAGTTTCGGGAAGGGCTTCGCGCACCCCTGGAATGTCCTCGCAGGCACTTTGGTGAGTGCGAACCCCCATTTGCGAGCGAACCACTGGCCTGAGGCGTTGCTTTATAGAGACTTCCTGATTCTTGCTGGTGTGCAGAGTACCAGCGCGTATCGGAGCACTCGCTGTGGTGCGTGTACAGTCGCGATACGTCCAGCCAAGGGGACTACGGCCCCGAAGACATGCCGCACTACCTCTGCGCCGTCTTCGTGTACGCGTACGTGGCGCTAGCTCGACGCGGGAGGCTGGAGCCCAACGCCAAGTACCAGGGTGAGAGGCTGCACGGGTACTCCATTATTATTAAAGCGAAGCTTTAGTGAACTCGCTGTTGGCGTCTGTAACGCTAGAACGCCGTGCAGGAAATTCAACTTTCTCTGATGATGATGGTGAATGATCTCGGTTGAAGTAAAAAAAAAAAAGAAAAACGCTTCCTGTGGCTGGAATCGAACCTGGGTCCATCGCGTCATGGAGCCGGCGTCTATGCGATAGCTCCATTTAGACATGGCCGAAAATCAGTCCAAACTCAGACGACAGCCAAATAACCCGTAACCATCGTCGTCGTTAGACGGAAGGGTGTTCGATTTTTTATTGTTGTTTCACAAGGCGTTACCTGAGTTACTTCGAACGCAGTCCTTAATGGGATATTGATGTGACTTTGTCGAACTCGCTGAGAAGCGGGAGGACAGGGCGCCGCCATTTTGGTCAACTGTACGCACAACATAAAAATTGTGGTCGATCCCTCTTTTATAGGAATCGGTAAAACACGAAAATGAAAGGTGCCTTCGCAGGAGTAGTTGAATATTAAATGAACCTCCTTCATGTGCGAAGGGTTCGCGAGCCTCACCCCGCCAGACGAAGTGACGCCGACACGCAAGAAACAAACAAACAGAAAAAAACCCCGGTTTATTCCGGGACAACAAAACCAAAATGACATGCACAGAAACAGCTGCTCAAAAAACAACGGCCATAAGAACAACGCCTCGGCGGAGGGTGCCTCAATTCACTCGCGTCCCCCGTGCACGAAGGCGCTGGCATCGAGCCGCCAACTGTCGGCACTCATTAGCGTCATGATGCGATACTTCGCTTCGCCTCTCCTAGACGGCAGCACAATTTGAATGACTCATAGGGAAGGACATAATGCGCGTTCGTAGAGCTGCTCACGTCTCTGCTCGTAGCGCAGTCGGTAGAGCACCAAGTACCTACCGCTGCGGCGAGAGGGATCGAGAGGGCATGCGCTCGAATCCAGGCGCCGCAGTGTCACAGGCACTTTTTCTAGCGGCGTCACTTCCGTGACGGATATGACGTGAGCGAGATCTTAGTGTACGCGGGCATAAAACACTTTCGTGTTAAAATTTGAACTCACGCAAGTCCGTGAGACTCACATTGGCCCTTTGCGTTCTGACAATGCGCACTGGTGAGTCATGAAAGTTCTACGTACGTGTAGCTTCTACGTACGAGAAACTAAAACTGCCCATTTTTTGGGTGTTCTGAGCGTTAGCGTATTGCGGGGCGTAAAGCGGAGCGTACGCTTGTCACGACACGCCCTTGCATAGTTTTAATACAGCGTTTTTTAGTTGCGTATATACGCTAACTCTTCTGGTACCATCTGTTGAGCCCAATCCGAAGTACCCGAAGTAGCTCGCCAGCGAGATTTTTGTTTTAATTTGCCGCGTTAGCCTGGCTCTGGTTTTTGGGGATCTGAAAAGTAGGATAAAAAGGCCCTCTTACCTTATTCAATTTCAGGCGGAGGTATACCGTATACCCGCCATGATTGTTTTGCTATTACTATCTTCTGTCACGCGTATGCGCAGAAGCGACCAGGAAGCTGCGGTCCATAGCGAGCGACCCACCCCGCGACGTGTACCTGGGAGTGATGGGACCAGACGCGCCGACCGCGGCTGTGTCGGAGACCATCGCGGAGGCCCGCTATCGCACGCAGCTCTGTGAAGACATCGAGGACGCCCTCGAGGACCAGAGTCTGCAGGGGGCGCTGTTCCACTTTCCGGAACCTTACCGCGAGTCGCTCGGCAAATCCGACGCCGTGGAAGAATTCGTCCGTGTGAGTATCAGCCACTACTCGAATCTCCACTCTCCGCGCCGCGTTTAGATCAACGCAGTGCGTTTACTAACGCGCATGCGCAGATTGCCCTGTAGCGGAGTGACTGTCTGCTTAGTGCGTCGACTTTTTATTAGACATTCCCTTGCGGTGGTGCGTATACAAACGAAAGGGGGCAACTCCCCGCTGGTGTGCCGCTCCTACCAAAGAGCCCCCCCCCCCCCCCCCCCACACACACACACACACACTCCCCCGTAAAATGTGTTTAGCATGAGCAAAGTAATAATATCGTTGTTGAGACCACACTATGTGGTGTGTCTGTGTGTGTGTGTGTGGGGGGGGGGGTGGGGGGGGGTGGCACTTACACCATAGGAGAGCGAGCAAATTAAAAGCTGGATACCTTTGACACCGAGCCCTAGCTCGATCCCATCGGAAGTTCGTGTTTCCACTGGCCATCAAACACGCAATGGCATTCCCGTGTGACGTTCCCACGAAGCTACAGTTATTTAGCGGCTCAGCCTCCACACAGCACTCCAGTGGCCATTACCTTCCCTATTGGAGTTACCCCCGAACAGATGAATGTCGACCAAAGAAAAGCAGCTCTACAGCGAAAGATTTAGAATCAAGATCCGAGCTCTCCGGCCCGTACTTAAGTGTGTCCTTGCAGACCTCAAGCAGGCGACGTCAGAGGCAGCAGGCCTGCAGGGTAGGTTCTGCCAGCTCGATGAATGGAGTAGTTTATATATCGTAACTGTAGAGACTCAGGGTACATGGACGTGTAAAGACAAGTTGGTTCACATCGGTAGATTACGCTGATAGATAGTACAAATATGCCACTTGTGGCAGCATCAGTTAAGCAACACAGAGAAGTCGACAGTACGAAAATGGCCCTTCCTCCGCCCGTGTATTTTCCCGCATGCGGATTGTTTAATCATTTTTTTCTTACGGGTCCTAAAAAGGTGTGCGAACCCGTAAATTTAACGTAAACCGAGGTTGCAACTTTTCTTGTGTATGTCTTTTTGAGGCGGAAACTTCAGCTAGTAAAAATTGCTGAACAGGTTCCCGCTTTACACTCGCACATAGCATTGCGTTAGGTCCGATTTCTTCAGTCGGATATATCGACCCGGCCTACCAGCACGGCCAATATAGGTACTTTAGTTGGTGAACACGACCTCTGATATCGTGTAGGTAGGGCCACTAGATCAGGTAGGTTCGTGTACGTATCCAAAAAACTGTGGTAGAAGTCCTAGATATTTATTGGGTGATTATGCGGCCAAGCCGGTTCCATGATTTACTTGAAACCCCACTGGGAAATTTCACGCTGGAAAATTTCACTGGAGGCGAATGAGAGGAAGATTTTGGAGATAAGACTCGAGGGGTTACACAAGGGTGATTAAATGAAAACGAATGTTTTCGTCGTGCGCTTCGCGCATGTTATTACGTAGGAAGGAATAATACATAAGACAATGTTTTTTTAATAAGCAGTTGATAAATCGCTCGTGTTGTCGAGGTGAGCACGAGGACGCGGGTTCGATTCCCGGCCGCGGCGGCCGCTTTTCTGAGGAGGCGAAAGCAAAAAAAAAAAAAAGCGCCCGTGCGTACGAGATTTGGGCGCACGTTGAAGATCCTCAGGTGGTCAAAATTAACCCGGAGCCCTCCACTAGGGCGCGCCTCATCGCCTGCGTTGCGTCGGCGCGTTAAACCCTACAATCAGTAAATCGTGTTGTCGACTTCCCTGTGCATCGTCTTTTCCAGCTTTAAATGAATAGTCCAGTTCAACCAGCTCAGCTTTCCGCACTACTCATTTTCGCACCTTCTCTTGGGTGGAGAACACCACAGAGCAGTTTAGTTTTTTTCTGTTACAAAAAAAGAGGAAAAAAACTCAACGGCCATTGATGTGCCACATGGCTTTTTACGTCAAGAAGGAACATCGGAGGACAACGGGAGATGATCGCCGACTGTAATTATTTATTTCTAAAAAAACAAAGCATCATTTCAGTTACAACAAAAACTTAAGTTTGTATGGAAGCTCGATCAAATCGTTACTCAAACTTCTGTGTCCCTTCTATGCACCAAACTACGTGTTTACTACAGGCGATGGAGACGTGCTTCGGCGCCTTCTCGAAGAAGATGGCGCTGGTGGTCCCTGGGGACGAAGAGCAGAGGAACAGTTTCTTCCCTTTCCTCGTCGCAAGGAAGTAAGGAAACCGCTCAAGCAACTGCTTCTGAGAGCGCACACTCAAACAAACAAAAGAACTGTGGTTGATTCCTCTGTCATGGGAATCGGTAAAACACGAAAGTGAAATGTGCAGCGAAATCTGCAGCTGAGCATGATTTGCGGGCCAGCGGCTGTCTTGTGGGAGTGCTCGGCGAGCAACGTCCTGCTGGCGGGTCGCTTCGTCAAAGGTGTACTGGCGTCATTTCCGTGACGGATATGACGTCAGTGAAATATGGTGTATCCCGGCACAAAACACTTTCGTGTTAAAATATAAAACCCGAAAACGAACAACCCGAAGTATAACATACTCTTTAGTACTAAAGGTCGCTTCCCGCAAGATTACCCTGTGGGCAGGGGTGCAACCTTTACAGGCCGCCTGCTCCGTTGTACGGACGTCACTTCCGTGACGGATAGGACGTCAGTGAAATCTTCGTGTATCCCGGAATAAAACATTTTCGTGTTAAAAAGGCAGCGCATCTGCTCACTTCACTGCAAATGCCGTCAAAAGACGATAGTCTTCTCCCGTCTGTGCCACGTGAATGCCTACCTTCTGTTCCCCTCCCTTCCGATGCTCCTACGATAAACACGGAAAATATTCGCTAAAGTCAGTCCAATTTTCCGTATTAGTGATGATTGATGATCGCTAGTGGTATCTCATTTGTAGCGGGGTAATGATGTGTCATATTATCAAAAAAAAAAACAGTAGTCAGTAAAAGCTCGTTAATTCGCACTCGGTTAATTCGAACTTCCGGTTAATGCGAACTCATGCCTTTGTCCCGGCACAGCCCTGTGTATTTCAATAGGGGAAAACTCCCGATAAATAGAACGCGTTGGTATCCAGAACGGTTAACTCGAACTATGATACCCTGGTTTCCATCGCTCCTAGCTGGCAGAAGAAGTCGGCCCAGAGTGATTACAGTGTGTTGCAAATCCAAACCAAACCAAATTTACTAGAAACAGTAGTCAGTAAAAGCTCGTTAATTCGCACTCGGTTAATTCGAACTTCCGGTTAATTCGAACTCATGCCCTTGTCACGGAACAGCCCTGTCTATTTCAATAGGGGAAAACTCCCGATAAAAAGAACGCGTTGGTATCCAGAACGATTCATTCGAACTATGATACCCTGGTTTCCATTGCTCCTAGCTGGCAGAAAAAGTCGGCCCGGAGTGATTACAATGTGTTGCAAATCCAAACCAAACCAAATTTACTAGAGATGCAGAACAATGAAACAGAAAAACAACAGCGTGGCGCGCGCGCTACGCTCCTGCGGCAGCTTATTTCGCGTCTACAGAGGGCGCCGCGCCACCGGCGCCAGTGCTCCGGCACATGCCAATTATTTACGATGCATTATTTACGAAATCACCTGCCACAACGCTTAGTAACGCCTAATTCGCGATGACGAGTCCAGATGTGGCTTCTTTGTGTTCTGCCCGCGCAGTGTGGCGCGATTCCCATTCATTCTAGCGCCCGCCCGCTGACTCGAACTCCGCTTAATTCGAAAAACTTTTTGGTCCTCTTCGAGTTCGAATTAATGAGCTTTTACTGTATATATATATATATATATATACCTCGTTTAGTACTAGCGCTGCTCTTAGGGCAGGCACAAAATTATTTCTTCTGTTGCAGGTGGCAGCTGTCCTAGGCAATATTTCCCTCTCTGCTTTTCGTCCACCAGTATTCTAATTCTAATCTTCTAAAAAAATGTCGACTCAACCAGGAAAGCCGTCTGTCCGTCTGTAACGCTGAATCTTCCGCCGCTCAGGGAAAATGCTACGAATAAAAAAACCGCAGGGGCTTGATAATTTCATACAATACTGCTGATATTGCCACTGATAACAAGTCTTCTGAGCAACGCGTTCGTGTACAGCAGTGGAGCAGAGCTTAGTGAACGGTGAATGGTGCTTAAATAGGGAAGCATGATTTATTATGGAAGGACTTAATATAGGCCCCAGGGCCTTCATAAATTGAAATGAGACGGCTCATATTGCGCCTAAATAAATGTATTCTCAACAATGCATTCGTGTGTAACAGTAAAGCCTGCTTTAAAAGGTCTCGCTGTATAGTGCTCCATGGTGTTGATGGTCTTATGGCGGTTTAATAAAGGGCCATAGAACCTTTATATTTTTATTTAACACTGCTTCTAGTGCCACTGACAAAATTTCTTCCTAGCAATGCGTCCTAATATAGTAACGAAGCAGACTTTAAAGGGTCTCGGTGCGTAGCAGGGTTGCTTACACATTTCTTCGAAAATTCCCCCTCGAAAGTTTCTGAAAATATGATCGCAGACTTTCAGGCATGTCAATACAAAATGTCGATGCGAAACCTGCAAGGGAAACATGACGCGTTATGATCTCGAACCAAGATAACTGTTCCCGACTATTTGTTTGTAGAAAAGAAGAAAAGAAACTAATACAAAAACTTCGCGCCACCACCTCCTCGCAGGCTGCCCTACAAGGTAATCTTCTGGACGCACAACCTGCGCCAAATCCCTGGCCCTGGTGCAGTGGCGCATTGTGTCGTCAATCTCCCAGACATTGTAAGTTTGTGTGTAGGGTGGAAGTGTGGAATTGTGTCCGAGCTGACTCTCCAATCATCCCTTTGGTGCGGCGCCATGGCTAGCAGGTCAAGCACATCGTGACAGTCCGTTTCGATTTCCGTTAAAGCCACGAAAATGCCTCAAGGTTAGGCGAGTTATGTCGTACAAGGAATCCCACATAAATACAAATCATGCGCATAAACCACGAACACCAATTCGGCCCCGTACTTTGACCACAAATAAAGCGGTAAAAGATGCGTGAATAATTTACAGCCAAGCCGTATACGTCCCGTTTTCAACGTAATAGTAAGGCAGCGACCCGTCTGCTCCACATACAATTTACACCCACGACCCATGGACGCACGTACCCGACCTCCAGACAGTTGTTCTCGGTCCTGGCCCAAAGATTTTGCAGCTTGTTCTTAGCCAAGAAAATGATGTCAACGTTCAATTCACTCGCGACCTTTAAAACGCGATGGGAGATAGCCGTGAAGGTGCGGAATTACCGCCAGCCTCTCACTCTTCTCTTCTTTACGCGTTTTAGGGGCGAAGCTCCTCTTGCTCGGGCCCTGTCCCGTCCCCTCGTTGCTGCTGTATCCGGCACATTAATGATGATTGCGGCAGGATCCCCCTAGGGATTGGCCAACCAAAGATTGGCCGAAGAGGTCAAAACGTTCAACGCGTTCGTTGCTACCCAACAAGGAGGAGAGGAAGAAGAGGTTGTCGTTCGTCGCCGGCGAGCTCAAGGCACGTACCGGGGGTACGCGACACAAGACGCTCTGCAGAAGGCGACGGCCAAGGTGGCTAAAATCTCACACACTGAATTCGCCAACTTACCCATGGAGATTTTCATCGTCTCAAACAAGCCCTACATAACCACCACAAACATCGACGTCGTCGACGGGCTTGTCAACGGAGCGGTGGAAAGCTTGACGTGTCGAGTCTTTATATGATGTGCGGGCGAATGTTTCACGGTTTTACCGATAAGCATTTTAGCTTCGCCCCTGTCATCATCATTCACTTCGTGGAGATGGCGGGATTTTTTAAAGCGAAAGCTTTCTTAGTGGGACCCATGGCGTCCTGCCAAAGGAACTAATGCATTTCTCCATAGACCTGTTGGTCGGCCGAAAAGCTCTCTCTCTGGACACGCGGCGCGTGCGTGAAACCGGGTTTCCATTGTATCAAAACGGTTACTTGAAAATCGCGAAAAAGGGGACGATTGTAGATAACACAATGCAAGCACCGATCATGAAGGAGTACAACAGTATACCTTTATCTAATAAAGCACGTATCGGTATATATTTAGATAATTCGTAGATGCGTTTACCTATTGCGGGAAAAATCGCCGCATATGGGTTCGTTCGTCGTTTACGATTTGTGTCTTTGAAGACCTGACAATCGATTGGACGCACTTTTAATGAAGGTTTCGACGCAATTTTAACGCAGTTTTGATGTGAGTAAGTTATCGCGCTTCTCTCGACTTACTTTCAGAAGGGGTGGTAAGTTTCTTTTTCTCAACGTTTCAGCCTTAGTGAGGCGGGAAAAAAAGGGCGTCATTCGGAAAACGCCCTTTAAATAAAATCAGCGGTGACCTTTTCCTCTTATATAGTCTTTTCCCGACACCAACGAACGGCTGCTTCATAACACAAGTTCGCCTTCTGAAGATATTCTGCGTTGCGCACGCTTCACAGATCGCTCTGCAGACGCGACTGAACCGGACGGCACCGGAGCTTCACAGGCAAGCGGTCGTCACGGTGTCGCTGAGGGCCCTCAAGTTTAGGCTGCTGATCGCCAAGGGGCCCAACGCCCTGAGCAGCGCTGTGCCGGACAAGACGCAAGGTCTCCCGTACGCCAGTGTAAGTCCGTCCGTTTTAGTATGATCTGAAACTGAAGTCAGCCTCTACGCGAGCAAGAGACGATACGTGAATTAATTCTTTACAGCGAAGCTGTGTGTGTCTAATCCCCCCAGTTTTCGCGCCCTGAATACTCGGCGTGTTGAATGGAATGGAATGGATGACTTTAGTAGGAGGAGGTCAATAGGCCCTGTTGTGGGATATGGGAGAAAGGGTAGGAGAAGACGGCTCATATGAATCTAATCACTGCACTTTGAACGTTCACTCAGAACGTCATGTCTGGTTACGCCCATAGGGGCTCCATACTCGCAGTTGAAGTGGTGACGAGGACACTCTGATACAACGATCATGATGAGCCGTTCGGGGGCCACAAAGGGTGTGCTTGAGGAGTCATCTAGAGAGGGGGTGATGATCCGCCATCATACCACGTTATGGAGACCTATTTTTAGACCGAATTCTGTAATTTGCTGTAACATTTGGGGGTTGTTTCTGACATGTTGGACATATATGTTCTTCAGAAGTCGTCGGGTGTACATGCGTTGTGACTAACTTGTCGCGGTCAGTCGAGTGAGCTGAACATGCCCGGATAAGGCGGAAAAGGTTCGGTGTATTATTGCTGCCGCTGCAAGGGCACCGAGGACTAGCAGGGTGTGTAAAGAAAAGTCAGGGACTTGAGTCCAGCGTATGCGAAAATTCGTTAAAAATAAAAAAAGGCCTTCCGGCCTCCATATTTTGCTTTAGGATGGCATTATTGCCCTAAGAAATGTCTTCGCAGCAAGGCACATGCGTTTACAGGAGAAGCCGACTTTAAAAAGGTCGGTGTGAGTTTGGCTTTTGTCAGGGGTTTATGCAGAATTTCGATTTTGGGGCGGTGTGGGTGGGATGTTTGGGGGGTATTGTATAAATCCCTAGGCAGGGTGCTTGTGGTTGTGGAATCTTTTTGGGGGGGTGTCGAAGTCCTTCTGGGGAGGTGTTGGGGGGGTGTTAGGGGGGGGGGGGGGGGGGTTATAAATCCCTGGGCTTTTGTAAGCTGCCTTTCTCACACTATGTGCTGCGCAGTGCAGCATGGACGTCTACGGAGGGAGTATGGTTACAGCTCCACTTCATTCTCCTCTCCACCTCCGTCGCCACATTCCCGAGTCATGCATACTGCTCACTACGCGCAGCGTCTATCTCCCCCTGCCACTTATATGCGTCCATTTGAAGGGGGAGGTCATGCACGTGCAGGCAGGCTCCACGCGCTCACAGTTGACATAAAGTCCTTGCGGGGGGGGGGGGGGGGGGTCAACGTGGACGTCTCACAGTCCAATACGACCTGTGACCTGTCCGGTGTCCTCAATGGTCGAGTAGATTGGATTGGTATGTTACACGAGCAGTAAGATTCCTACGATGCGGGAGGGAAACGGGCAGCTGCAGGCTTGTCCGCTAGAATAAAGCTAATTAAACCCTTCGAAGTTTCATTCAGCTAAAAGTGTTGCCAATCGCAAATTACGAAAAAACGCATTTTGTTTCCTGCAGTCCTTGCACTGTGCCCACCTTCACTGGCCATCCTTCTTCACAGAGTGGAACGGCAGTGATTTTTTGGCTTGAATGTAATTTTTTATTACCTTGCGCTTAAAGTGTTGTGCACACGGGTTAAGATTCTGAACCAATATATTACCCTTTCGGAGTTTAAACACCCCTGTTTATTTTTATTTTAAGACAGTACACAAGAAAAAAAAAACTTTCAATTTCACATGGCACAATTTTTGCCATATATATACCATCACGATTTCCATTCTGGATTCGTCCGCGGCGGTGGCCACTGCCATAGGCACGCGCAGGGTTCTCGATTAGGGGGGGGGGAAGGGGGGGCGAAGTCTATCTACACGAGAATTTACACAGATCAGTACTTTTTTAAGTTTTCACCTAAACATTGAACAAAAATCTATATTAAAAGGAAGCAATAAAATAGTGGCGACCTCAGTCAAGTTTCCGCTAACGCTATTACGTCATAAGGACTATTACGAGATTGGTGGCAGACAACACAAGTTCTACAGCATTAGGCGTAACTGAACGAGCGATTGTAATATGGTCGGCTGGTTTCCTTTTAACGCAGTGTTTGAATGCTAGCATGTAGTTAACCCACTCATTACTCTGTTTCTGGTGCCTCGCCAGTGACGTCACTGCTGACGTTTGTGTTGTGGGAGATTTGAAAACTTGCCAATATCTGTGCTGTTTTCTTTCTCTTTTTTTTGTGAAAACAACCCGCTCTGGGACCGGATTGGATGTCGAGCGAGTTATGAAAGGCTGCTTCTTGGGTGTAAAACAAGGATGTATGTTGCCGGCATAATAAAGGGGTCATGCAGGCAACTGCCTGGCCTTTGTGTTGTATGTAGCCTAGCCTTTAATTTGGTAACTCACTGAGCTCCATTCTCCCCGCGAAAGATGTTTTTTAAACGGAAACAATGCAAGGAATATTAAAATCTCCAAAATCTCGCACTACAGTGACGTAATTTGGCCCAGCACTAAGATTATAGTTGCCAGCGTTTAATTAACGCGCCGACGCAACGCAGGCGATGAGGCGCGCCGTAGTGGAGTGCTCCGGATTAATTTTGACCACCTGAGGATCGTTATCGTGCGCCAAAATCTCATACACATGGGCGTTTTTGATTTTCGCCCCCATCAGAAAAGTGGGCCGCCGCGGCCGGGAATCGAACCCACGACTTCGTGCTCAGCATCGCAACTCCTTAGCCACTGAACCACCGCGGCGGGTAGTTACCAGCGTATTAACTGCGCCTTAGCATCCAAGTTGTGCGACCAAACGAAACTGAAGGCACCACTACAAATGCCCAGTCATGTTTCTTGGTGGCGGCTTTGGTTAGCGCGGCTGCCAATCGCCCAAACAACTAAGAATCCGTTATGTCACAGAGAAATCACCAGAAAGTGTTGAGGAGTCGCTTCAGTTGTTTTCTTTAATATACAGTCGAGCCCGCTTATAACGAACACATCGGGAAACGGAAATCATTCATTATATCCGCTTTTCGCTATATCTGGACACGAAATCTGTGTATCGATATGGTGACGGGAAACGAAGATTTGTTCCTCATAGCCGCTATTTCGTTAAAACCGGCTTCGCTATATCTGGGCTATACTGTACCTCTATTATGTGTTTGGAGTTTGCAATAAAACCGGTATCACTGTTATCGGGACAATGCCAAGTTTTCAATAGACCTAACGATCTAACTTGTATGTTGTCTTACCGATTTCCTTACCTGTGACTAAAAGGATTATGGGATACCTGTGCTCCTTCCGATATGTCAGGTTTGCCGGGAGATTGCACCCAACAACAACCAATGGCGTTGGAGCATGAGCAAACGGGACGGCTGCGCTCACGGCACCTACCAGAACCTGTGGATGGCGTCTCTGCACGACGCCAGCGATAAATACTTTGTGAGCATTTGCCTCCCCCAATTACAGATTGATATTAACTAAAGTGTTCCCCAGTTTTTAGAAACTTGCTGTCATCTTTTGAGCGTCATATCCAGTCTGTATACATCCGGATATCTCTTTGATGCGGCCTCATTACACGTGCGTCATGGTGAAAGCTTTTCCCCACAACTTGTTCCTTTTTTTTGTCTTTGACGTACCATTTCTATGATAGCTGAAATCATGGATCAACAAGTGCTGGGTAAATAAAAATGCGGTGCAGTCATTTAAACTTTGAGAGCTTCTTTTTTTTTTTCAAATTTAAGGTGCACTGTCACGCTGCACGCTATGCGAATCCCGTCTCCATCCTCAACATATGTTATTTTAACTTGCCTTATTCTGCCACAGAATCAAATATGGTTAGTGCAGGGTGTTGGAATATTATACGAGCCACTTGAAAAACCACCTTTCATTTGTCCTTCTCAAGAGAGTCATCTCAGATCTTCAAGAAGGTGCTGCTCTGGTGGGAAATGTTGGATTTGGCTGACTAGTGAGATCCACCCCCCCCCCCCCCCCCCCATGACCAACTCGAGTTGATCATAAGCCGACATGGCTTTGGGCTAGGCTATACTCCCCTGCTGGTTTTGTTTAAAGCTACAATTTTTCCATGTGGTATGTATAAATTTATAGTTCTAGTTGAAAAAAAAATTCAGTGCCCTGCCATGCTGTGAAGGATGACCAGTGAAGCTGGATGCAGTCCAAAGACGGCAGGAAATAAATCTCACGTTTGTTTGTAATTTGCGATTCCGCATACTCCCACTAGAGCTTTATTTTAGACAACAAACATGGGGCTGTTCATTGCCCACCCATAAGCCTATGTACTGACAGCAGACGAGAATTTTGCAACATTTACAACTTTGCTGTAAATACGTAATGATGAAAAGTAAATGAAACTCGGTGTAGTGATAGATGGCTAATTGTTATATAGTTTGTTTTGGGAGTTTCAATAAAACAAGTTACCGCCATTTTCTGTACCCATTCTCCCTCCGTAAATGACCACGTATTGACAGCAGTTTGCATTTCTCTAATTATAGCGTCCTCGATAAACACGCACCGGTGTTGCCCCCAAAACCGGCGCGGTGCACAGTGCCCCACGACGGTGCGTACCGGCACGGAGCGTTGATCGAGGACAAACGGGGCGGTTCTACCCAGGCGCCATCTCTTAATCTAAGAAATCAACTCATAAAAACGTTCACAAGTAACAATACAGCACTGTAATGAGACACAGCGCTATTTGAAAGTGGTATTTATTGAAGGCCAATGATTATATGTACGCACAACTTAAATCCGTCACACATGCGGAACAACGTACCGCCACCGCTTCCACTAAACAGCTACATACAAGCTGCTTCTAATCTTCGTTTGAACCATAATGCGAGTGCCTGTTTGTTCCGCCCTTCCGTTACAGCAAAACAAGTAGGTCTTCATCGTCTAGACTGCTCCGGTAACAGTTCATGATAATTCGATCGAACGAAACGAATGTCAATCCCCAACTTTCTGGCAATGCATGCAGCCGCCTTTGAAGTACACAAAGTTCGCGTCCTCATTTACAATCACTGGCCGTTGTTACCGCCCGTTAGGAGACTGTCGCATCGTTGCCCGATGAATTCACAAGCACGCCATCCTTGTCAGCAACAATACACAGCTCCGTCCGCCTTGACACGAGTGCGGCGATGGCGCCGTCGCTGCAGCAGACGGCGGAGGAAGCTCCTTCGCCGGCATCGTCCGCGATGCATCTCGGGACTGCACGCCGGCGCACCGTCGACTCTCTCGGTGCGCGGCGGTGCAACCAAAAATTGCCCCGCGACGGTGCAGCCCCGGTTTATCGAGGACGGATGGTGCACACCGGTGCGGTTTATCGAGGATGAAAACAGATGAAAAGGCGCACCGGTGGGCACAGGTGTGCACCGGTGCGGTTAATCGAGGATGCCATAATATTTACAGATTCGCTGCGGTCTAAATAGACAAACGAAACTCGGCGAAACTAGAGTCGTCACCTAGCGGCCGATTTCAGTACGATTTTTCTGAATATACACACATTGGGTATCAATTAAGCTACAGAGTATACACCAGAAAGGTAACTTCGCTTCATGATTCAAATATTTTTAGTAGGCACGACTGTCTGCATACGTAAAATTTTCAAAACTAGCTACAGACAGATTCGCTGTATACACTTGTCACAAATGGTCGCTTGCACTATCTGCTGCACTGAGAAGTATTCATTCTTTCTCTTGGAACCCGGAACTTCCACCCCGCTCACACACAATCCCGAGATGAACTGCATTGTGTTGCCTACGATATCGACGCAAACGTGAAACGTGAAACCTTCTCTTGCCACTGCTGCTGCCATCGCCCATTGAGATGGAGTGGCAGCAAACACAACTTCTCATTAACAGTGAACCCCGCAAGGCTTCGGCTCCTTGAAAGCTGTTTTCTTTTTTTTTTTTTTTTTTTCAAAGGTGTTTGCCTGTCCGCACTGCGCCAACTGTTTATAAGAGTGTACTATACTCGGTGACGACTTAAAGGGACCCTGCAACACTTGCCATCGACTACTAGTAATGTATTTTGGGATAAAGTCTATTGTCCCAGAAATCACCTCCCGCAAGAATTATGAAAATCCGTTCACAATTAACGAAACTACGCGCGATGAGAAATCGCGCATATCCGTTCCCTCTCAACTCGACCCCGGACAACGCGACGAAAGCGCGCGCTCTACGGAGAGGGGGGCGGCTCGCGGCGGCGTTCTTTTCGGCGGCCTTCGATATATCACATGCCGGGTAGTTCTCCTTTTCTCCGCAACAGGGAGGGGCCTATTTCCGGTCTGGTGCCACAAAAAAGCAGGCATTGGTGCCTGCTCGCAAGTGCGCGCTCGGGCTGGTAGGGCGTTTTCGAAGCAATAAACGTTTGTAGTCGAGTGGTCCCGTTGAAAGGGAAGTATTGAGCTCATCACTCAAGCTCCGCGCGCACTCAAAACACAAAAAAACCGGCAAAACTGTGCCTACAGGTTCAGGCATAGAGAAGAGGTTCGTACACAGCGATGACGACGACGGAAATGGGAGAATCTAGCGCGAAGTTGACCAGTTACAGCCGATCGGGCAGCCATGGCCTATGTGACGTCCCTTAGGCCATGCCAGGGGTGATTAATGAGGACAACTGAAGAGAGAGCGGTTGGCTTTTCCATGGTTTTTCCGCGTCTTTCACATCGATTTGCGCCCTCACCGCTTCACGTGCACGGGTAATATTTGGCTCAGGTATTCCTGGCAGTGTAATCTAAACGTCGCGCAGGTTTACTTCTACTGCTCAAAGAGTGTTGCAGGGTCCCTTTAAGAACGGCACCGGAAGTTGCCGCTGTGCCTTATCACCATAGCCGGATGTTTCTCCGCGCGGCGCAAGTATGGCGTTACTGGAATATTTTGAACATGGCGTAAGCCGTGTCCGTGATTTTTTGGACTTAATATGCTTATAAACGACTCCAGTGACGACAAACAAACTGCGTGAGACAAGGCAGACGATATCACGCATTATAGCAAACGCCCTTTCAAAACGCGCGCGCGCACTGACGTCACGGTTCCGGGGCTTTGGTGGAGTGATACACTACATGAGGTGGTGCCGTTCTAGAGTTGTAACCGAGTATAGCCGTATCGCTTCGTCTATATCCCGCCACGATATTCATTCCATTAAGGACACTGCTGCGCCACCAGTACACCTGAATTTAATTAACATGACTTCAATTCTCATGATCGGTCAAGAGCAGACTTTCCTCCAGCTATCCCTGCTGTTTTCAGGTCTTTCAGCCCGGGAATTTTTATTTCAAGCAAAAATTGTTTTTCTGCACGTTTTGTAGTTTTATAGTTTTATGACTTCAGAAGCGTAGAAACGAAAAATTGAGCTGAAAGCAGGGCTAGTTGAAAATGGTTCCCGACGAACTGCGCACAAAAAAAACGGGACCAGGGCAGAAAACACACGCAACGAAGTTTGTGCAAATATTTGCAGAGTGTGCTATTACTCCGTTTTACAAGCATGACAATTGATTACATCAGCCAATTAAAACATTTCTTTGGAGCAGAACAAAATTTTTTTCCGGTTTTTCTAGAAGCTACAACAACCCCCCGAGCCTAGAGGGAAAGAATGAAGCTGGTACTGCAGCTATTTAGACTTATGGACATTTTGACAAAGCAGGATTTCAGTTTGTCATGATTGTGTCCACTGGAGCTTTTTTTTTTTCATTGCACCAGGTTTGCACAAATCAACACTGGGGATAGCCATCGTAAGAGGCATCCTTAAGAACTCCTTGCCAGAGTACTGTTTTGGTACTGTCCTGTAGGTGCTAAGAACTATTTTGTGTGGTGTCATCAAATGATGACACCAGGGCCACAAAAGTTAAATTTACTACCCAAAAGTGAAGTCCATCTGCATCGCAACAAAAGTTAAATTTACTACCCAAAAGTGAAGTCCATCTGCATCGCAATATGCACCTTTTTGACCGAAACCCCTGCCGCTTCTTTTGCAGACAAATTTTTCGACTGACATCGCTCTCTTCGACATGGCATACGACGACTACCGTGGTGTGTGCGGAAGCAAGCACCCCCTAAGCAGGACGGTCGTTCGCGGGCTCAACATGTCCAATTTCATGCACCGGCATAAACAGCCTAGTGTTTAAGTCTCGTAATACGAATGCACACAAGCAAGCACACAAAAAAGTAAAATTTATTTCCCTGACATGAGTTTTGTACAGATGTGCTTGAGGATGAAGCGCGAATTTACGCGTGCATGCACACAGAAGTAAAAATTTATTTCCCTGCCATGAATTTTTTTTTGTACAGATGACGGGCTCAACATGTCCAATTTCATGCACCGGCATAAACAGCCTAGTGTTTAAGTCTCGTAATACGAATTCACACAAGCAAGCACACAAAAAAGTAAAATTTATTTCCCTGACATGAGTTTTGTACAGATGTGCTTGAGGATGAAGCGCGAATTTACGCGTGCATGCACACAGAAGTAAAAATTTATTTCCCTGCCATGAATTTTTTTTTTTGTACAGATGATATTGGAGACTTGGAGAAAAAGTAAAAAAAACTTGTTCTGGACTTTTTGGGCCTTGCTCGTCGAGCAGATCATCACTTCTGGAAGGCCTGAAAGTACGAGAAAAAGAAAAGTGGGCTTAAGTCACTTTTCATTCAACGCAGAGCAAGAACATAGCATAAGGAAGACCATAAGCAAGAACAAGATAGAAAGGAGAGAATAACAGTCATTCCATACGTGCACCGCTTATCGCATGCTATAAAGAATGTAGCAGGGAGATACGGGGTGAGTGTCGCCTTGTCAGCCCCTTTAAGGCTTACTCGGGATTGCCTAGGAATGTAGATCACAAGCCGGGGAAATCAAAAAGAGGATGCAGTATCAACCACAGTGAGATTTGCATGTGTCTACCCCTTGCCCCTTGATTACGGAAAAATACACATTGGCCAATCAGGTGGATGCGTCAACATGCGCCTACGGGAACATTTGAATAATTTAACAAGGAACACATCCTCCCACCTATCAGCGCACCGCCAAGCATGTGGCTGCACGCACTGTTTTGACGATTGCGACGTTATGTTCATCCACAAGGACCAGCTGACAGAAGTTGTGGAAGCTTATATCAACAAGAATGGGGAAAAATACGTTAGCCAGCCAACTCTGACACTCTACGAGAAGCGAAAGGCGTTTTTGGGTGCCACCTAGCTATGTTAGCGGTTCACTTGCCTTTACCCGCTTTTACCTGATGTTTCAAATTCTGTTTGTTTTCCCCTCACCAGATTGTACGTGTCGGCTACACATTTGTGCTTCTTTCCAATAAAACACTAGTTGCGAGTCAGCGCCCCTCTTGTGAATGTCTTCTCTGTGTCCCTCGTCGTTCTTTCGCGCTGTTACACTTATAAATGTTTCTCTACACCTGGCCCACACCGCATCACTACTGCCCACATTACATCACTGAAACACGAAATCTGAAAGTTTTTCGATATTGTTGCATTTTTTTTTTTGTTAGATAACACTTTTTGTGGCTGGAATGAAGCTGAGTTTAAATGACCAAAGGCCACTTCTAAAGTGGGCAAAGTGGTAACTTGTCTCTATGGCCCCTTAAATTAGAAGCTGAGACTGGGTGGCTTAGTTCCCCCTACGAGCCACAGGGCTCCATCCTTAGTCCTATCACGATGTGTAGCTTACTTCTAAAATCTGCACACACATGCAACAAAAAAAAGGAAGACTAGACATTTAAACTATTATTTGCGATGTATTCACTCCAGACATAAAAACCCTACAATAGAAAACTGCAATTTGCAATTCATCAAAAAAGCTTCAAAACACTATGTAGCTCATAAACAAACAAAAAAAAGGAAGTTAATTTATAAGGCTTCGTAAGCTTTTCCTATGGCATAAACCAAGCTAAGAGGGTTGATTGATTGTGAGGCTTATTGCGACATGTGCCTAGTGGAGGGATCTGGATTATATTTTGAGCACATGAGGATCTTCAACGAGCGCAAAAATCTCAAACCCACGTCAAACGTTTTTGCTTTCCGCCTCTATGATGCCACCGCAGCCGGGAATCAAGCCCACGACTTTTGGCTTGGCAGCACAACACCTTAGCCAATGAGCCACCGTGGCAGGTACAAGCCAAGAAGCTACTTTGCTGCTTCTATCCACATGCATATATTTATATTAGAATACTATTGCGATTAGGGCACAAACAAGTCATAATTACTGTAATCATTCTGGGACCGCGAAGCAAACAGTAAGCATTTCACAATTACCTCGCCACATTACACACTGTCCAGAAAAAAAGGGTTGTTTTGGTGACGAGTACAAAGCTAGACAAGTACCGTATTTACTTGGTTCTAAGCATTCGCTTTTTCACAATTGTGATGCCCAAAGTGAAGAGGGTGCTTAGATTTGAAAAATATAAAATCCCCCCCACCCCCTCCCCACAGACACACACACTTTTCCCAACGGCATCTAGATGAGACAGGTGCAAGGGATGTTTTTACAGCACACATTAAAAAAAGGCACGGGAAGTGAACCCTCTGCTTACGTCTGATACTCAGCAGCGCAACGCCTTAGCCACTGAACCACCGCGGCGGGGTTACCAGCGTATTAACTGCGCCTTAGCATTCAAGTGGTGCGGCCAAACGAAACTGGAGGCCCCACTACAAATGCCCAGTCATGTTTCTTGGCGGCGGCTTTGGTCAGCGCGGCCGCCAATCGCCCAAACAACTGAGAATCCGTTACGTCACAGAGAAATCGCCAGAAAGTGTTGAGGAGTCGCTTCAGTTGTTTTCTTTAATATGCAGTCGAGCCTGCTTATAACGAACACATCGGGAAACGGAAATCATTCGTTATATCCGCTTTTTGCTATATTTGGACACAAAATCTGTACATCGATATGGTGGCGGGAAACGAATATTTGTTCGTCATAGCCGCTATTTCGTTAAAACCGGCTTCGCTATATCTGGGCTATACTGTACCTTTATTATTTGTTTGGAGTTTGCAATAAAACTGGTATCACTGTTATCGGGACAATGCCAACTTTTCAATAGACCTAACGACCTAACTTGTATGTTGTCTCACCGATTTCCTTACCTGTGACTAAAAGGATTTGGGATACCTGTGGTCCTTCCGATATACGTCAGGTTTGCCGGGAGATCGCACCCAACAACAACCAATGGCGTTGGAGCATGAGCAAACGGGACGGCTGCGCTCACGGCACCTACCAGAACCTGTGGATGGCGTCTCTACACGACGCCAGCGATAAATACTTTGTGAGCATTTGCCTCCCCCAATTACAGATTGATATTAACTAAAGTGTTCCCAAATTTTTAGAAACCTGCTGTCATCTTTTGAGCGACATATCCAGTCTGTATACATCCGGAGGTCTTTTTGATGCGGCCTCATTACACGTGCGTTTGGTGAAAGCTTTTCCCCACAACTCGTTCCTTTTTTGTCCTTGACGTACTATTTCTATGATAGCTGAAATCATGGATCAACAAGTGCTGGGTAAATAAAAATGCGGTGCAGTCATTTAAACTTTGAGAGCTTAAAAAAAATTGAGGAGCACTGTCACGTTGCACGCTATGCGAATCCCGTCTCCATCCTCAACATGTTATCTTGCCTTATTCTACCACAGAATCAAATATGGTTAGTGCAGGGTGTTGGAATATTATGAGCCACTTGAAAACAACCTTTCATTTGTCCTTCTCAAGAGAGTCATCTCACATCTTCAAGAAGGTGCTGGTCTGGTGGGAAATGTTGGATTTGGCTGACTTGTGAAATTCCCCCCCCCCCCCCCCCCATGACCAACTCGAGTTGATCATAAGCCGACATGGCTTTGGGCTAGGCAATACTCCCCTGCTGGTTTTGTTTAAAGCCACAGTTTTTCCATGTGGTATGTATAAATTTATAGTTCTACTTGAAAAATAAATTCAGTGCCCTGCCATGCTGTGAAGGATGACCAGTGAAGCTGCATGCAGTCCAAGGACGGCAGGAAATAAATCTCACGTTTGTTTGTAATTTGCGATTGAGCATACTCCAACCAGAGTTTTATTTCAGACGACAAACATGGGGCTGTTCATTGCCCACCCATAAGCCTATGTACTGACAGCAGACGAGAACTTTGCAATATTTACAACTTTGCTGTAAATACGTAATGATGAAAAGTAAATGAAACTCGGTGTAGTGATAGATGGCTAATTGTTATATAGTTTGTTTTGGGATAGTTTCAATAAAACAAGTAACCGCCATTTTCTGTACCCATTCTCCCTCCGTATTGACAGCAGTTTGCATTTCTCTAATATTTACAGATTCACTGCGGTCTAATTAGACAAACGAAACTCGGCGAAAATTAGAGCCGTCACCTAGCGGCCGATTTCAGTACGATTTTTCTGAATATACACACATTAGGTATCAAGATACAGAGTATACACCAGAAAGGTAACTTCGCTTCAAGATTCAAATATTTTTAGTTGGCACGACTGTCTGCAGGCGTAAAATTTTCAAAACTAACTACAGACAGCTTCGCTGTATAAACTTGTCACAAATGGTCGCTTGCACTATCTGCTGCACTGAGAAGTATTCGTTCTTTCCCTTGGAACCCGGAACTTCCACCCCGCTCACACACATTCCTGAAATGAACTGTATTGTGCTGCCTACGATATCGACGCAAACGTGAAACCTTCCCTTGCCACTGCTGCTGCCATCGCCCATTGAGATGGAGTGGCAGCAAACACAACTTTTCATTAACAGTGAACCCCGCAAGGCTTCGGCTCCTTGAAAGCTGTTTTCTTTTTCTTTTTTTTCAAAGGTGTTTGCCTGTCCGCACTGCGCCAACTGTTTATAAGAGTGTACTATACTCGGTGACAACTTAAAGGGACCCTGCAACACTTGCCATCGACTACTAGTAATGTATTTTGGGATAAAGTCTATTGTCCCAGAAATCACCTCCCGCAAGAATTATGAAAATTCGTTCACAATTAACAAAACTACGCGCGATGAGAAATCGCGCATATTCGTTCCCTCTCAACTCGAGCACGGACAACGCGTCGGAAGCTGCGCGCTCTCTCCCGGAGAGGGGGGCGGCTCGCGACGTTCTTTTCGGCGGCCTTCGATATATCACATGCCGGGTAGTTTTCTCCTTTTCTCCGCAACGCGGAGGGGCCTATTTCCGGTCAGGTGCCACAAAAAAGCAGGCATGGGTGCCTGCTCGCAAGTGCGCGCTCGGGCTGGTAGGGCGTTTTTGAAGCAATAAACGTTTGTAGTCGAGTGGTCGCGTTGAAAGGGAAGTATTGAGCTCATCACTCAAACTCCGCGCGCACTCAAAACACAAAAGAAACGGCAAAACTGTGCCTACGGGGTCAGGCATAGAAGAGGTTCGTACGCAGCGATGACGACGACGGAAATGGGAGAATCTAGCAGCGAAGTTGACCAGTGACAGCCGATCGGGCAGCCATGGCCTATGTGACGTCCCTTAGGCCATGCCAGGGGTTGCATAATGAGGACAACTGAAGAGAGAGCGGTTGGTTTTTCCGCGTCTTTCACATCGATTTGCGCGCTCACCGCTTCACGTGCACGTGTAATATTTGGCTCAGGTATTCCTGGCAGTGTAATCTAAACGTCGCGCAGGTTTACTTCTACTGCTCAAAGAGTGTTGCAGGGTACCTTTAAGAACGGCACCGGAAGTTGCCGCTGTGCCTTATCACCGTAGCCGGATGTTTCTCCGCGCGGCGCAAGTAGGGCGTTACTGGGAATATTTTGAACATGGCGTAAGCCGTTCACGTGATTTTTTGGACTTAATATGCTTATAAACGACTCCAGTGACGACAAACAAACTGCGTGAGACAAGGCAGACGATATCACGCATTTATAGCAAACCCCTTTCAAAACGCGCGCGCGCACTGACGTCACGCACGTCCGGGGCTTTGGTGGAGTGATACACTACATGAGGTGGTGCCGTTCTAGAGTTGTAACCGAGTATAGCCGTATCGCTTCGTCTACATCCTGCCACGATATTCATTCCATTAAGGACACTGCTGCGCCACCAATACACCTGAATCTAATTAACATGACTTCAATTCTCATGGTCGGTCAAGAGCAGACTTTCCTCCTGCTATCCCTGCTGTTTTCAGGTCTTTCAGCCCGGGAATTTTTATTTCAAGCAAAAATTGTTTTTCTGCACGTTTTGTAGTTTTATGACTTCAGAAGCGTAGAAACGAAAAATTGAGCTGAAAGCAGGGCTAGTTGAAAATGGTTCCCGACGAACTGCGCACACACAAAAAAAAAACGGGGCCAGGGCAGAAAACACACGCAACGAAGTTTGTGCAAATATTTGCAGATTGTGCTATTACTCCGTTTTACAAGCATGACAATTGATTACATCAGCCAATTAAAACATTTCTTTGGAGCAGAACAAAACTTTTTTCCGGTTTTCCTAAAAGCTACAACCTGAGCCTACAGGGAAAGAATGAAGCTGGTAGTGCAACTATTTAGATTTATGGACATTTTGACAAAGCAGGATTTCGGTTTGTCATGCATTGTGTCCACTGGAGCTTTTTCTTCATTGCATCCAGGTTTGCACAAACCAACAATGGGGATGCCCATCGCAAGAGGCATCCTTTAAGAACTCCATGCCAGAGTACTGTTTCGGTACTGTCCTGTAGGTGCTAGGAAATATTTTGTGTGGTAGTTAAATTTACTACCCAAAAGTAAAGTCCATCTGCATTGCAATATGCACCCTTTTGACAGAAACCTCTGCCGCTTCTTTTGCAGACAAATTTTTCGACTGACATCGCTCTCTTCGACATGGCATACGACGACTACCGTGGTGTGTGCGGAAGCAAGCACCCCCTAAGCAGGACGGTCATTCGCGGGCTCAACATGTCCAATTTCGTGCACCGGCATAGGCAGCCCAGTGTTTAAGTCTCGTAATACGAATTCACACAAGCAAGCACACAAAAAAGTAAAATTTATTTCCCTGACATGAGTTTTGTACAGATGTGCTTGAGGATGAAGCGCGAATTTACGCGTGCATGCACACAGAAGTAAAAATTTATTTCCCTGCCATGAATTTTTTTTTTGTACAGATGATATTGGAGACTTGGAGAAAAAGTAAAAAAAACTTGTTCTGGACTTTTTGGGCCTTGCTCGTCGAGCAGATCATCACTTCTGGAAGGCCTGAAAGTAGGAGAAAAAGAAAAGTGGGCTTAAGTCACTTTTCATCAAACGCAGAGCAAGAACATAGCATAAGCAAGACCATAAGCAAGAACAAGATAAAAAGGAGAGAACAACAGTCATTTCCTACATGCACCGTGTATAACATGGCATAAAGAATGTAGCAGGGAGATACGGGGTGAGTGTCGCCTTGTCAGCCCCTTTAAGGCTTACTCGGGATTGCCTAGCCATACAAAGGAATGTAGGTCACAAGCCGGGGAAATCAAAAAGAGGATGCAGTATCAACCACAGTGAGATTTGCATGTGTCTACCCCTTGCCCCTTGATTACGGAAAAATACACATTGGCCAATCAGGTTGATGCGTCAACATGCGCCTACGGGAACATTTGAATAATTTAACAAGGAACACATCCTCCCACCTATCAGCGCACTGCCAAGCATATGGCTGCACACACTGTTTTGACGATTGCGACGTTATGTTCATCCACAAGGACCAGCTGACAGAAGTTGTGGAAGCTTATATCAACAAGAATGGGGAAAAATACGTTAGCCAGCCAACTCTGACACTCTACGAGAAGCGAAAGGCGTTTTTGGGTGCCACCTAGCTATGTTAGCGGTTCACTTGCCTTTACCCGCTTTTACCTGATGTTTCAAATTCTGTTTGTTTTCCCCTCACCAGATTGTACGTGTCGGCTACACATTTGTGCTTCTTTCCAATAAAACACTAGTTGCGAGTCAGCGCCCCTCTTGTGAATGTCTTCTCTGTGTCCCTCGTCGTTCTTTCGCGCTGTTACACTTAAAAATGTTTCTCTACACCTGGCCCACACCGCATCACTACTGCCCACATTACATCACTGAAACACGAAATCTGAAAGTTTTTCGATATTGTTGCATTTTTTTTCTTTGTTAGATAACACTTTTTGTGGCTGGAATGAAGCTGAGTTTAAATGACCAAAGGCCACTTCTAAAGTGGGCAAAGTGGTAACTTGTCTCTATGGCCCCTTAAATTAGAAGCTGAGACTGGGTGGCTTAGTTCCCCCTACGAGCCACAGGGCTCCATCCTTAGTCCTATCACGATGTGTAGCTTACTTCTAAAATCTGCACACACATGCAACAAAAAAAAGGAAGACTAGACATTTAAACTATTATTTGCGATGTATTCACTCCAGACATAAAAACCCTACAATAGAAAACTGCAATTTGCAATTCATCAAAAAAGCTTCAAAACACTATGTAGCTCATAAACAAACAAAAAAAAGGAAGTTAATTTATAAGGCTTCGTAAGCTTTTCCTATGGCATAAACCAAGCTAAGAGGGTTGATTGATTGTGAGGCTTAATGTGCCGACATGTGCCGTAGTGGAGGGATCTGGATTATATTTTGAGCACATGAGGATCTTCAACGAGCGCAAAAATCTCAAACCCACGTCAAACGTTTTTGCTTTCCGCCTCTATGATGCCACCGCAGCCGGGAATCAAGCCCACGACTTTTGGCTTGGCAGCACAACACCTTAGCCAATGAGCCACCGTGGCAGGTACAAGCAAAGAAGCTACTTTGCTGCTTCTATCCACATGCATATATTTATATTAGAATACTATTGCGATTAGGGCACAAACAAGTCATAATTACTGTAATCATTCTGGGACCGCGAAGCAAACAGTAAGCATTTCACAATTACCTCGCCACATTACACACTGTCCAGAAAAAAAGGGTTGTTTTGGTGACGAGTACAAAGCTAGACAAGTACCGTATTTACTTGGTTCTAAGCATTCGCTTTTTTTCACAATTGTGATGCCCAAAGTGAAGAGGGTGCTTAGATTTGAAAAATATAAAATCCCCCCCCCACCCCCTCCCCCACAGACACACACACTTTTCCCAACGGCATCTAGATGAGACAGGTGCAAGGGATGTTTTATACAGCACACATTAAAAAAAGGCACGGGAAGTGAACCCTCTGCTTACGTCTGATACTCAGTCACTCACAACCACTAGAAAAATTGATTGACTGTAGGGTTTAACGCGCCGATGAGGTGCGCCGTAGTGGAGGGCTCCGGATTAATTTTGACCACCTGGGGATCTTCAACGTGCGCCGAAATCTCGTACGCACGGGTATTTTCGCTTACCGCCTCCATCAGAAAAGCGGCCGCCGTGGCCCGGAATCGAACCTGCGACCTCGCGCTCAGCAGCGCAACGCCTCAGCCACTGAGCCACCGCGGCGGGTACAACCACTAGAAAGAGCCACAAGGGTTGGGCTACTGCTCTAAGGGCCGTATTCCGAGTCCCTCCTCCACTCCATTTGCTCCCTCCACTCGGCCGAAGGGAGGATTCCGCAATGCTTATACATGGGAAACTCAATTTCAAGGATCTCCTACACTGGAGGCCGCAGTGGAGGAGGGATTCAGAATCGCGCCGCAGGTCGTCTCCAGTTACGTCAAAGTGGTGTGTAATCTAACATTTCATTAAGAACTTGTCTATAACATCAACTTCGACCCTCTCCATGCGTTTGAAATCGACCTTGAGAGATCATTGCAACGCCTTCTGCAGCTTTCCCGTCATGTGTTTTCTGTTGTCATCCGCAGGCGAGAGCGACCGTTGGTCATAAAACTGTTCTCTGTGTTTTCCAATATTACTCACCCCAGCGGATGCAATAATCGAAACAGTTTTTCAATGCATCATTGGAACTAATTTTACAGCTCGTTAAAATTTGGTGTTTGAAACGGGCGTTCGAAATGCTTCCTTGCCACTGGTGCCACTAAGGTTCAATGAGCTGTAAAATTAGTTCCAAGCAGTGCAAAAAAAAAAAAAAAAAAAAAAAAATCTTTTATTGCATTTCCCAGGGTTCATAGTATTGGAAAATATAAAGACTACACTTTTATGACTGACCCGCTTTGTCTGTTGTTCCTCCAAAAATGGCTAATTATCTCAGGAACTAATTCGCCGACTGAAAAAATTATGGCATATTTGAAATCAGTGGAAAAAAAGCGCCAAGACTGACACGTTTCACAAAGGTTACTTGAAAATTAAAAGAAATTGTTTTAAGACCAGTGTCCCCCCTTAAAGGCAACGTGAGCGCGTAGGGGTGGCCCCTATGCATGGTTTGCCATGCAGAATGCCGTGATTTGAGGCTAATGAGAGTCATCCTGGCACGATAATAAATCAAGTTCTTGCAGCTATAAATGGCTTGGCTAGTAAAAAATAATAATAATAAAGCCTTTACACTTTTCCTTTGTGCAGTTCCGAAAATCGGGTGTGCGCTTGAATTAGATAACGGCTTGGATTCGAGTAAATGTGGTAATTGTGGCCTCGTTCTCTTTGCCTCGTACACCACTTAAAACACAGATTGGCACTTTGCAATGCTTTTCCTTCTTCGGAGCAAATGTTGCACTAAACCCCGCCATTGCCTCATTATTCCAAGCTTTGCGCAAAACTATCTGTCAGCTCAAATTCTAAGTTAAAAGGCAGCTTCTCAGAAACCCCAGAAAATTAATAACAATCACAGCAAAATACCTATGGCCAATGATATAATGACATTTAACGATGAATGAATGAATGAATGAATTTATTATAGAAAGGATGGTACTCTGGCCTGTTCCGCAGAAATAGGGGAAGGGGTTCAGGGTCGTAAGTTCTATTGACAAGGTCAGCCTCCTTCACGAAGGCCCACAGTCCAAGTAGCATGTCGTTGGCGTTATTCCTAGGATACAGCAAATCCTGCAGAGATGTGGCGCCAGGGGGCTTGTGCCTTGCTCGGATTCCTTCCAGGGCCCTACATGACCACAGCAAGTGGCTGATTGTCGGTCTATCTTGGTGGCACAGGGAGCACAGAAGCCGGTCTGGTGGAAATTGTGCGTTCTTGTGTTGGCGGTAGTGTTCCCAGCGAGCTAGGATGACTTCCGTAAACGCATAACCTGTGCGGGCCTTTCAGATGCGAATAATTTCATGCTCGGGGCTGTGTCCCTCCCTCCCTTGTTGTTGTCCACCGTCCGCACTCTACTGCACATGTCTCTTCAGCCCCGTCAGCGTTTGGCCTGACGTCAGCGCAGTCCACTATAAACAGAAATAGTTAGGCGGCGCCCGGTTTTGATCCCAGGACTCGCTGGCCGCAACGGAAGGTACATGGCGCTCTTCCCACTGCGCTACAAACCGAGACGGGAGCATGTGCTACAAACGCGCCTTATGTCCTTCGCTCATTCAAACTACGTCAAGAAGCTACGGATACAACGAAGGCACGCAAAGCTGAACGTCAACGGAAACGACGAACTGAAAACTTTACAGGAGGATGTTGAATTTCCCGTGGGAAAGCTGCGGCGGGAAGCGCCACGCGCCTTGCAGCTCAACCAGAGAAGAGGACGAAGAGGGCGGGCAGAGGGGTAGGAGCGTGAGCACGCAATAAAGAAAGACGAGAACCAGGAGGTGTTCGATCAGGTAACGCCGGTGTCGGTCTCTTCACTGTCTCTACATTTAACTAAATTGTCTCTACATGGGGGTTCACACTGCATTCCCATTTGTGCTCCGATAAATGAAACATCATAACGGCAACACAATGGAACCTACACGGAACCCTATGATGCTTCACATCCTCCTCATGTTAAGAATAACTTGTGCAGCTCATGGGATGTTGCGGGGTATCGGGTGCTGTAGATTGGGAATCGTTGCTGAGTTCTTTCTTGCTTTCTTGTCGAAGTGTCTTCCTGCTTTCCTCGGGGGAAGGGTTATGTGAAAGAGAAGGCGCTGCAGACTCCAAGGGGTGGTTGAGAATTGTCTCCCTCGCGAGCCTATGGGCCTCCTCATTCCCGGGGTTACCTGTGTGGCCAGGTATCCGCTGCACTCGTATATCGATGTTATGGTCATGCTGGAAGGTTCCACAGAGTTCTTTCATAATGAGGCGTAGTGTGTCATCGTGGTGGGGTGCGCAACGCTTTGATAGCTTCGAGGCTATCCGTGAAGATTAGGTATAACTCGAGTTGTATTTTGAGCAATAACGTCTGGGATTATGTGGGCACCTAGGAGGATGGCTTGCAGTTCAAGTTCAGTAGTGGAAATGAGATCATTAATAGAGAAACACTGCGAGCTCGTTCGGCTTGGGTCGGTTGCAGCAAGTGCTATGAGGAGGCAAGTTTCGTCCATGGACCCATCTGTGTGAATAGTAGCGACTGTTGATTGCACACTACACGTGACAGTCGCTTGCGTCTTTCGTTGATGGGTGTGGCTAGTCTTGTGGGTTTTTGTTGGTAACGGCTTCGAGTGGGTAACCAATACATCTTCCCATGGAGGTATGGTTGGTTTGAACGCTGTAGCTTTGAAGGAGCGGTCGTCGAGTTCCAACAGACGCTAACCTTGGGGTGTGAGTAGGCGCCTGTCAAGATCCGTTTGTGTCCAGTGTGTTGCAATTTTATGGAGCGGAGGAAGGTGGCTGTTCTATTTCTTCTATTCTATAGCACTTCTATTCTATAGCTATATGCTGTTCTATAGCTCTTCTATTTTAGTATGGTGGGGTAGCCCGGTGATTACCCTCAGTGCCTGCGGGTACAGATTTTCCAGTTTGCTCATCTGCACTTGAGTAAGGCCGTAGTGAATGGCGCCGTAACATGTCTTCGATACCAGAACTGCCTGCACTAGTGTACATGCAACATCGCTTGTGGCCCCCCCAAACTTGTTAGAGATGCGCTTGATCAAGTGTAGTAGTTTCTTCCACATTGGTGTCAATTGGTCAAGCCATGTTTTGCCTCCACCTTGCGTATGTATCGGTCTGCCAAGGATTCGGATCTAACCGTCAGATGGTCGTGTTTCTTTTTCGATTGAGTAGCCCCCTACCGTCAGAAAGTGTGTTTTTTCAGGTGAGACTTGCATGCCAGTGGGGCCAGTTGTCTGTTTAACTATGAGAAGTGCATTCTGGGGTTCCTCACATGCCCGTTCAGTACTTTTGTAATCGCCCGATTCTGTCCACAGTGTTATCGGCCGCATATATTGCAAAACGTACAGTGGAATCCTTCTCTAGTGCTGCGGCAATTCGTCTCATGACCATGTTGAATAGGATCAGGGAAATTACCGGTCCTTGTGGTACGCCGACATTATTACTGTACACTCGTGAGGTTGAGTTCCCATTATGTACCTCATATGTACGGCCACATAGGAAGCTTTTGATGAAGTTGACCATTCGTTTCCCTGGGTAGGCATCTTCAAGAGCACTCAGAATGGCTTCATGAGTGACGGTATCGAATGCCTTCTTCAAATCTACGGCAACCAAAATGTGCGGTATTTTTCTTTTATGTTTGCCCAAAATCCTTCGAAGTACAAAAAGGATGTCAGAGGTGCCCATGTTTGGGCGGAACCCGGTTTGTGCAGGGTGAAAGAAGCTGGTGGACTCTTCCAGATGGTGGTTCAGACGATTGACACACATTCTTTCAATGAGTTTGCATATGGTGGGGGTCAGAGAAACTGGCCTCCAGTTAGTAACTGTGCTTGGATCTTTCTCTGCTTTTAACGATAAACATAAACTTGGAGCCCTTCCACTATTGTAAAGAAGGAAAAGCAGCAAAGCTGTGCTGGGGGATTACTACCTAGAGTTATGTATGGAGACTTATATTTATCTGAATCTAAGCCGATAGTTTTTTTGAAGTACTGATATATCAAAGTCTAGGGTCGGCTGGATTCGAGGATTTTGAAACACTCGCCAATTTCCAAGTGAAATTGAGGGAAGTTGCACGCAACTAGCGCCATCCAGAAAAGACAGTATTGTAGCCATTACTAGACAAGCCAGTAGCCACATAGCTGGGGTGGGGGGTGGGGGGGAGGGCGATGCCGCCATTTTGAACTGTGCGGATAGTGGCCTGCGTGCGGTGTGGCGGTTGGTTTTGACCGCGCAATGGCACCAAACAAGCGCTGCCATTATAGTGCCACTTTTAAAAGAAAAGTTGTTTTAACCGCGGAGTTCAACATTCAAGCCGGGCGGGACTTCGGCGTGGATGAAAAAAAATGACCGTCGTTGGAGGATGCAACGGGAGAGGATATTTGTGGGCGCCGCAACGAGGATGGCATTCAGAGGCTCAATAAACGTGTTTTCTTTTTGCGAACGCTGACCTTGCCTTTTTGTTCGGCCTACATTCGAGGTAAGTTTTTTTTTTTTTTCGTGGCTTCGGACTTTCGGGGGTCGGCTTAGAATCGAATAAATACGGTACTAAGTTGATCGAATCAAGATACAAACACAACTTCTCCAGAATTGACACTTAATTCTCATATGATGTTTCAGAATAGTTCCTACAAAACAAGAACTGGTCATTTTTGTAACTATACTGCCTTCGTGGACGGCTATGTATTGACAGCAGACGATTCTGTAATGCTTACAACTTTGCTGTGAACTGGCTAATTAAGAGACGTAAATGAAGCTTCGCGTAATCACAGAGTTGTTCTAGCGGCCAATTTTTTTTCCAAGTTGCCTGCATTACACAGAGAGCTATGGAGCATTCTATGCTACGCCTGGAGCGAGTGTGTTCAGTTATTTGCCGATGCGACCTGACAAACGCACGTAATTTTTGTCAGAACCTAGTGCAAGATGGCTTCGCTGTGAAAAAATTCGGCAACCTTCGCAATTCAGATGTGAAGACTGAGGAAACAGCGGAGCAGGTGGTCTTTGATATTTTTAACTAACTCCTTCTTTAAGAGAAAAATGGTTAAGAAGCGAAATCCAGACTGCCAAAGTCCAATTCCAAAGTCCAAGGCCAATGCCCGCACTACGAACCCAAAGGAAATGCTGAGTGCCCCGAATGCAATGATAGAGCAATCGGATAGACACAGAACTCATTGTGAGGGACCCAGGTTCAACTCTGACCAGGGGAAGCGTTCTTTTCTTGAGGCACACACCACTCCCCACACCTGCTCGTCGGCTCCCTGCCTCCTTCGCCACCTTCCCTCACACCTCCTGGGCCTTCACATTCTCCTCTCCACTTTTCTGTGCCGAAATTTTGGGTGACGCCAAGCAGCGGTGGAACTCAAACTTTAAATAGTTCTGCTTTCAAAAATGTCAAGTCCTCCAACTCCCCTCCATTTTGCAAGGGCAGCCCAAAAATGCAGGTTCAACGACAGCAGCAGGGGTTGCTTTTCAGATGCAGGCGAAAAGTGAAAATGGCAGTGCGTAGAGATTTCAGCGCACGTCAAGGATTCCCAGGTGGAGGACATTTGTAGTTTTACATTCTAATTGTAGGCATAAAATAGACAAATTTATTTGGATCTCTATATTTGATTCTTTGACAGCTTTCGTTAAAAAAAAAAAAAAAAAAAAACTGCCGGAGAGATGCAGGCGAACAAGGTACCAGTGAACTGTGCACACACCAAGGAGTGCGATGAGACTATAACAGTATCATTCCATCTGGTCTGTAGCAAAAGTTACGATTGTTTGAAGTTCGGGCCTGGAAGGTGGGAACCAGAAGAACCGGTTTTGCCTTCCAAGCCCAAACTTTGAACGGTCGTAACTTCTGCTACAGACCAGATGGAATGATACTGTTATAGTCTCACTGCACTCCTTGGTGTGTGCACAGTTCACTGATACCTTGTTCACCTGCATCTCTCCGGCAGTTTTTTGTTACGAAAGCTGTCGAAGAATCAAATATAAAGATCCGAATAAATTTGTCCATAGTCACTTTACACAAAAACAAATTTCATGCCTACAATTAGAAATGTAAAACTACAAATGTCCTCCAACTTTTACCACCGTAACTGTAAAAATAAATGTGCCCCATTAATCCGGCGGAGCACTCCACTACGGTGCACTCCATAGCCGAGGTGTGGCCTTGGTGCGTTAGACACCCCAATCTAAAACTCAAGTCTGACCCAACTCACGCGTGGCAGTGGTGTGGTCTTCTCGCTTGGGGGGAGGGGGATGAGGGGGAGGGGTCCGCTCAGTGGGCCGGCCCGCGGCCATCGCTCTTGATCCGCTTGCGCTTGCTCCGGCGCGTCTCCTCCTGATGGCCGCTCGTGCCATCAGGGGAAGTGGCCGCAGCAGCTTTCTTCTGGGCCCGCCTCGACAGGCCACGGCACGTCCTGCAAGGGGCAACGCTCTTAGAGGCCGTGCCAACCATCACAACAAAAGCCACGCTAGTTTTCCCCGTGTGATCTTATCAATGTTGATTTTCACCTATTTCATGGTTATCGTCGACATCTTGTTCGTTCACAGACAGGTGAAAGATTAATTTCTTGTGTGACATTATGTACCCAAAGTTATAAAGACACAAAGCTGCTGGAGCCCACACAGCGAAACTGTGGCACAAACACCATGACAGAAAAGCAGGTCTGCCCATATTGGTGGATTACAGTGGCCACGATTTAGATGTGCCATCCGCGTGCATTTGCTCTTGGCAGCTGTTTATAATAATGCAGAAAATGCAGAAAGAACGGCAAACGAGATGTCGCAGCGCTGTCTGCCATG
Organism: Haemaphysalis longicornis; assembly: GCA_013339765.2. Taxonomy (NCBI): domain Eukaryota; kingdom Metazoa; phylum Arthropoda; class Arachnida; order Ixodida; family Ixodidae; genus Haemaphysalis; species Haemaphysalis longicornis. Next base: position 196,195,045 of record CM023452.1, on the reverse strand, counting down.
CTTTTGTGAACGTCACAAATTGCACAGGTTGATTGGTGCAACCTGTACAAACAGTTCTTCCACCTATAGAGCCCAAAAACTCCTCGGCAAATTTTTTCAAGATGACAGTTAAATTGACAGCTCTAATGGCAGTTTTAAAATGCTGCTCTCAATTAATTCAGTTGCACGTTTGATTTATCGCTACGAGGGATGCCTTTTACACGTTCCATTTTCACAATTTCATGTTTCACCTGCGTGATCTTGCAAATGCTCAAAGGAGTTCATGTTCTGTAAAGAACAGTACGCTTTGCTTTCGAAACGGCAGGTCTCATGGTGGCAAACAGTCTGTTGGTACCGTAGCTCCGCTATTCAATTTCGCAGCTACATCATAAAGCAGCAGGAAAAATCGCCAGAGGCAACACAACTATCCACCTGTGTGGTGAACTTAGTTTCAGGTTTCTGGTAGAGTGTTTCAATTCAAATAATTTGTGAGCAGTTATTTGCTACTGGATTAACTCTTTCGTTACCACGGGAAAATTGACCGATTTTTAGGGGCCCAAGAAAACATTTTTTTTTTGCTAAAGAAATTGGTTAGGTAACTAATTACAGGAACGCAAAATGCAGATTATTTTTCCCATAACACCAGTTTTTTAAATGTTTTCATATATCATAGTCGCCAAAAAATGTCAAAATCAAAATTTTTGTCAAAATGTCGAAAAAAGAAATGATAAAAAGGAGTTGTGTATAAAAAACCACCGGTAGTAGAAAAAAATTAGAATATACATTTTTTAGGCGAAACATCTCAAAAACACGCCCGAGAAAAAATGTCGACGTGCGCGGAACAGGTTTTCAGTTAAAAAAAAATGTTAGCACAGCTGGTGCTCATGTCATGCGGTGAAGCCCAACCTCCAATTTCGGGTGGTTCGATGGAAGAAATCTGGCGGTTTCAGATTATCGGAGGCGCAAATTTGCCCCCACATAACGTAAAAACATCTTGTCACTGACTGACTTTGCATTTACAGCCAGCACAATATTTGTGACAAGCACATCGAATGCGGAAAAACATGCATGAAGTTGGAAAACGGAACTCTGTGGTTTGATGCTTGTTGACGTTCACGGTCAGTTGTCTCTCAAAACATAAAGTTGAGCTTTATTATCATCTTCTGACTCCCAATTTTAGCCTTGCTCGCAGGAATGAGGTGCGATACGCTAGAATCGTGCCCCGCAAACTTTGGCCAAGTAGCTGTTGCGCGATAAAAAAGATCAGCACAATGAGCACCTCCATTGCAGCGCCACCTAACATTTTTGAAATGAAACAGTACAAAAACTTATCGCAGACTTCGTCCGAATAGACAGTTCAACTAAGCAGCAACACTAGACCCCTGGAGATACCCCCGTATGGAAATGAAACTGGAAGGCGAAGAGCTGGCAGTGTGTAAAGGGCGGTTTGAAGCGCTGTCCTCGTTGGAACAGATATCTGGCGACTGGGTGTGATCTTTTGACTTGCATCTGAAGTTCTTATCGCAGAAATCGGGTTAGGGTTGAGTGAAATCAGGAACAGCATGCTTTGTTCGAGGATCAGCCGCGGACGCTCAAGGCGCCATGGCAGGTAGCCTTGAAGTCTGGGTAACTGCGTAGTAGCGCTAAATATAAATTTCGCGATGCAGAAACGAAACCGAAACTGTTGTAAACTGTTCGCGAATGGTTCTGGGGTAAGTAGAACTACCACACAACTTAGAACAATGTGTGCAAAGGCAATAAAACTGCCTAAAATCATGAAGCAGCTTTGCAAACAGGCACTGCTTGACATTTGCAGCCGATTTCTGGGATTATAACTGTCAGAGTGCATACCTGACGATTGAAATCGTTTACTGGTTCATCATTCATGCCCTGATAACAAAAAACATTCTTCGTTGGTAGCAGTGATGCGCGATGACCACGCCCCTTTTCCACACCCGGGTGATTGTGTCAAAAATCACGTTTTTGTTGCGAAAACGAAAAAAAAAAACAAGACTGGTTTTGAAAGGCCATTTTCTGATCTAACCCCAAACACCTTTACTTGTTCCAACGCCTGGAACGCTATGAAAAGGCGGTCAAAAAGTATCGTTCAAATTGAACGATTTTGAATAGGCGCGGTAACGAAAGAGTTATTTTGAGGACTGAAATTTTGCCAAAAAATCACTTTCCTGTATTAATTTTATATGCAGCCTAGAGGTCCGCAAAAGAATGTACCTGCAAAATGTTACAGCTGCTGCTGTTTGAAGTCAGTTAAAGGACCATCTTCACCTATGTTTCCAAGCTGCACGTCTTGTTTTCTTAGAACCAATTTTTCTCTCACGAGGTCAACTGGCGGGTACAATATCTCAGGATGTACTGGTCAGATTTGTATCATTTTTGCTTCATTTGAAAGCTTATGAACTGAACAGTGCAATAAAACCACAAAAACAAAATTGTTTTTTGCTAGCATAAAATTTTATGCTCTTTGTTTTGCGAAAACATTGGTGATTGACGACCTGGCATTTAACAAGTTTACAACATTTTCAGAAACAATGCTAAAATTAATGCTGTGGTATAGTTGCACTCCCTGGTCCTTCTACAGCACAAAGGGATGCAAAAGTGTTTGAGTACTGCATAATTAAATAACGAAAAAAGTACTACGAAACGAAGTGGCATAACATGTTTGACAACTCGAAACTTACACCACGTAGATAAAAACTGACTGCATATTTGTGCTCAGGATAATAAAGTGCACTTACTAAGTAAATCTCAAGAGCATAGGTTAAAAAATAAAAATATTCTCAAGACTAGTGTGCCCCCCCCTTAAACTTGAAGCGCACTTTTACTATTCGAAACATTCAACCTTTTTTTTTTCTCGCGAATATTTGAAAATACTAATAATTTCAATAACAAAAATATGACATAGTTTCTGCTGCCAAAGCATGCATGTTGGTGAACACTTTTTTTTTTTACTTTCTTGCACAATGTCATAGCTTTGCAAAGGAAGCTCAGCATGTATGAATTACCCATAAAAAGAGGGAGCTTAATTTTCTGAAGTGGCAAAAGAGATTGAACGAGCTTGTAGGCTATTCTGTCACAAGCAACAGTCACTATAATGCATAGCAAGCACCCCTTGTTTCCGCATCTGGAGGGCCTGCCCCACCATTCAAAGCTACTTCCTGTACTCCCAAACAGCATTCGGGAATTCGCGTCTGTTGCTGACTGTCTGCAACGCTTTTCATTCCATCGTTTCACCACCTTGGCTTAGTATTCTTTTTCTCTTGTTGCTATCCATGAACCTGCCACGTTTCTTTGTGAGACATGTCTCAACTCTGCCATATATAGGGTGTCGGCACTGGCTTCTCAACCACACGGCGGCGCTATCAGTGCAACGCCGCGGACACCATTTGTACGGTTGCATGCCGTCGCACGGACAGCTGAATAGGGCTGTCCAAGCAAAATGTGGTATGTGCCGTGGTGTGGGCAAGTTCATTTGTGTGGGCGGTGTTCTTGTTGAGTGTTTCGTGGGTTTGCAAATGTCTTGTCCAAAGAAGTGGCCAGCGGTGCTTTTGCTTCGGAATGGCGGACTGCGCTGTTTAAACTTAATACAACCGAACTTGAGGCATGCTGCATGACCCGAAGGCGGTTTGACTGTAGCAATGAATTCAGAAAGGTACCAGTGATGGGGCCAATCAGTGCTGAATCTGTGGCACTGCAGGGGAGGTCAGTGCGGCATCAAAGCTTTCATCTCACGCCTCGTCAAATGCTTGAGCCTTTATGTAATGCTTTAAATTTTCACTATTTAGGCCACCAAGCCTATTTTATGGGTGAAACGAACTGAACTCAGCAGCCAGCCTTAGCTCCTTTTGAGGGCTTTGGAGGTGAACGCACCGAACAAGGCTACTCGTTCGGTAATTGTGGGCTAACGATTTCGTGGCGTTAGACTGCTCCATAAGCTTGTTCCGTTTCTTATTTCTGCTTCATTAAAAAAAAAAAAAAAAAAGCTTAGAGGAATTTTTTTGCGTCCAAGTCAGCGGGTCGCTGCCGCCGCCCCTAACTCTAAACACATACCACAGCTCACGATCGTTTCCACCCAGACCCTTTTCTCAGGTTGAGAACGGTCACTCTCTCAAGCTCAGGTTGAGGATGGTCACGAGTTTAACACATAAGGACACTGTTGCCAGCGTTGTTCGCTGGAGCACCTCACTGTTTCTCACACCCCACTAAAAAGCGTGCTACAGGCCTGGGTGGCGCGGAAACACCGCGTTTCGTCTCGCACGCCATCAAAACATAACACACGTTGCAGGCCTCGGTGGTAACTCCAGACACAGTCGTTTGAGGCAACTTGAAAAACGAGCAAAATCAGTGCACTGAGCTAACGTGAAGCGAACTGGATCAACGCTATCCACGCGCGGCCAGTGCATAGACCCTACATGCGTCACGCATTTTATGTGGAACTGCAAACAATTAAACTAAAAATAAAACAAGTATTATGCACTAACCCCCCCCCCCCCCCCCCCCCTCAACAAAGTGTCACATTACCACAAGTGCAATGTGAAGTCAAAACCGCGAGAAAATGCTCTCTCAAAGGCATACATGTTTGCACAACATGAGTTTGGAGCTTTCATTGCCTGAACAATTTTTTTTGTCCGACAACCAACCGCGAAAAGGAGGTAATTCGTCAAAAACAGCCCAACGTTATGTGCAGTGCTGTAAAACAACTTTACACAAAGTGCTGGCAAGGTTCAAGACGCAGTCGCACCCAAGCACTGCCCCCTCGTGTTCCGAACCCAAGCAATGAAATGTCAAAATGCTTAGTAGAGCAAACTGGTAATGAAGAGAGCCTATTCATGCATGGCTCAATATGATGCCCTCTTAACGAAGCTCCTCTGGTTAAATTATCTTCCAACCTTTAAGCGCACTTTAGCACTCTGCTACCAAGGTTTGGAATTCTACCAAAGCGCTGAGGCCAATACCAATTATGCTGTGGCTTGTCCATCAACAGTATAACCCATCTCCATTTGAAGTGACGCATGTAGACTCTACGTTTGACGTCAGCTTAAGCTAAAACAACCTTAAGTAGAGTATAGCAGTTCGATCTCCGAAATCACGCAATTTCTGGGGTAGGCCACTTCTCGGGTGATTTCACCCGAGATAATAAACGCGCGGTTAGCTAAACTTATGCCAGAAGAGCTGAACCTCCTCGTACGCGCGATTAGATGGCAACTGGGTCGATCGCTATCGCAGCATTTTGCAATAAAAAATTTCAATGACCGATCGGCTCAGTGAATCACTGAATCGAACCCCCCTAACACACAGCCTCCCGTAACAAAGGACGCTATGCCCAACAACAAAACTTCCGCACCATGTTAGGCTACGCGAAACACAACAAGCTGCAAGCCAAACACCGCAGAACGTCAACAACCACAACAGGTAATCGAGGTAACACACGGTTTCACCGAGGCACACGGTTTCACCGAGGCAACTTTCGCACTGCTGACACGAAACACGCTGCTCATTGTAATGGAAGAAAAAAAGGACAGTTTCAAACCTTTCGTGTTGGGGTACTTCCCAACTCCACATCTCCTCGCCGCACCGCTTGCGCTCGCACTTGACCACACCGACGATGGTCATGAGCTGCTTGGTCACATCCGGGATGTCAGGCCTGCAAGAGAAACAAACACCGGCCGTCTCAGCGTTGGCATCGAACGATCCTAAAAACCATTCCGACCTTGCGATCACTACTTCCTCCAGACAACTAACAGCAACCTCGAGAAGACAGAGTGAAAAAGAGTGAAGAAACATTACCGATATTCCGGGAACACGTTCTTGGCCTTGCAGATCGGGCAACTGCGAAGCGTTGGTTTCAGCAAGTGATCCACCGGATCGTAGAGGCACGCCGAGCAGATGAAGTGCTGACACAAGCCGAAAACCACGTTCTGGCTCGGACACAGGCAGACAGGGCATCCAAATCTGAAACGAAGCGTCGGCAGGGTCTTGGAAAAGCGTTCAACAATAACAAACAATCGCAGCTCGGCATCGCCTTCGTAGCCTACTCACGTCGCGTCGTAGTCGGTGCGCTCCATGATACCGGTAGACAGGAAGGCCGGCTGTGGTAGTACGCTGCTGCCTTCCTCGTTAACACTAACGAGCCCCCGCACGCTCTGTCTTAGACCGGTTCAGTTAAATCGGCCGTGTCACAGCCCAGCGCGTGAACGCCGGTTCCGTCTGGCCTAGCGTCCGAGCTCGAGCGTAGCCCGAACAATCAACGGTTACCGCGAACGCATCCTATTGGTGGATTTACACTCACGTGACTTCACGTGAATGAATTTGGCGAAGTAACCGGGATCTTTTTCGACGACGAAAACATATGCTCTTGGAATTCAAAGAGCTGCAAGACGTTTCTAAAAAATATTCCGCAAGGTACGACGTTTTATGCAGACAAAAATTAAAAAACGCTAAGCGGCGGCACTTGCAATTTGATCGCGGCCACAGGCGGTTTCGGTTTCGATTTCAACTAAATAGTAGAAGTGAATCAACGGTCTCGACTCGCTGTACGTTACTTTTAAACCAATTTACTGCGTAAACGACGTAAATAATAGCAATAAAAAGCAAATTCTCGTACCGATAAAAAAACGAACCAGCCCGTTTTGGATGCAGAAATATCTTTATTTCGTACCGTGGTGTCATCCAAGAGGGACGCACGCCAACCAGACCAATGATGCAGTTGCCTCTACTCTTGCGAAGCATGTTGTGTGGGTAGTAGTCACGTCAAAACACCACCAATGTCCCGGGAAGTGCAGCATTTCACGCGCGCGCGCACACACACACACACACAGATGCACACATAAGGGCACACATTGCATAAGCGCTACACAGCGTTTTGAACATATTCTGCCTAAGCAAAGAAAACTACGATTTGCATGTTTTACAGTGCAGTTTATCGAGGCTTCGCCAGTGCCAAAACAACAAAGCACATCACCACGTATTATTCACCCGCCACTGAGGGACACTACATGTGTATCTCAAGTGTAGGTGGCGCTACAATGTTTAAAGTCGACTGGGGCGAAGGGGGGGGGGGGGGGGGGGGGGGAGGGAGTGTGAAAAAATTACTGAGGGCTGCTCTTCACAATTTTTCTGGAAGAGCGTCCCTCAGCCGAAAAAGAAACAAAAATTGTGACTGTGAATGCGGCAGTAGGGAAATGGCCATGACTTAGCGATGCAAATATGCCTGCGCGATAGGAGATACATGATAAGGATGAAATGTACACCAACAGTAAAAGCAAAGTATAATAAAGTGACGCAATTTTCACAAATGTATACATTATATGCGTGCCTCGAGAGAACAACTGCGCCGCAGGTGATAGATTTTTGCGCCAAAAATATTTCCTGGTGCAAACACTCCCAGTGCGAGATTCTTCCTGCGAGTCACCGGAATGTGTTTTAAAAGGCTAAGAGTACAAACTCCTCTATACTCTGTAGCAGCCTACACAAAGATGCAGTAACGTGACCCTCCTTTTTGGGGGGAAATTGGCTGCGACCGGCGCCAATCGTGGTTACAATTACCAGCAACTTGCCCTCACAGTCGCACACGAGACGTCACCGACACTGACGATAATTTTGACCCACAAACTTACTATCATTTGTATTTGCGTTCCTTTCAAGGCTTGCGAGAGCAGCAGTGAACCCATAGAGTCAAACAGACCCTACGCAAGAACACACAAGCAACTTTGAAGATAACCTCGTGAAGATAACCTGAAGATAAACCTGGAAAACAGCCAGCAGGTCTTCAGGAGCCTAATTATGGTAGAAAATGTTTTCCGCACAAGATTTACACTTAGATCTAAACTAAGGTGAGGTGCTTTTCTTTGTGTGCGTCAAGGAGGACTTTTTAAATTTCTTACCGAAAGAGAAACTTGCTCTTTTCGTATCCCTTCGATTCGTTGTTGCAACACTTCCGATTGCAATGAAACATCTTCCAAGCTGATTTTCAGCACAAGCAATGCCGTTTTTAAACAATCAAAGTGGACACTGAACGACGATACTGGAGCCCACATGACTTCGACCTGCTTTTCTCAAAGGTGCATAGACGTCCGTATTGCGCGTCTGTGGTGACAGTTTCCACTATACCGGCGTGTGGAAGTTAATGAAACACCTCAACACCTTGACACCAGCCTTCGTCAACGTTTCGACTGCAGTGACTTGCTCTCTAACAAAACAATGTTACAAAGAAAGAAGTAGCCATTCTTTAGCACTACACCAGTGTCAGTCGTGTTCTTTCGACCAGCCAAAAACAAGCAATTTTCTCCCTAAAAAAAGAAAACGTCTAGTAGGTACCACACCTCTCGATTCCAACTTTGGTGCAAATTTGTGCAAGTGAAGTGCATCTGTGCGAAACTTGCAGCATTCGGTTTTCAAGGAATAGCACTACTGTCAACGTTACATTCAACCCAAGCTTCTGGCTCGTGAGAAAGCAAGCTAGGCAGCTTTCTTTTGTTGTTTTGTTGCGAGAAATCTCCAATTACTACTAATAAGAGAGAGAGAGAGAGAGAGAAAAAAAGAAAAACGCAAAATAGTAGGGTGCCAAATCTTGCTCATAAAAACTGAACAAGGCTTAGCGAGCCATTGAATATCCACTATCAGGGCCACTTAGTCGGAAGAATGCTTCCACACAAGTCCACATCCCAAAATGAAAAAAAAAAAAAAAGAAAGCTAACAGTTCGAAAAAACAATAAATAAAGCGTGTTAGCTCTGCTTTTTCCAGAAGCTGACCACCATGTCGTGCCATTTATTATTTACATTCATACCACCAGTGGTAAAAGAACAAAACTACAACAGGAAATAAAAGTACAGCAAAATGGTACAAACGGCAAAATTCATTTTGTGACGATGTTACGAAAAGAGAAAATTATAATAAATGCCACCGTATAGATTTCAACGCACAGGTTTAACATATAAAAGCGTAAGGAGATGGTAAAAAGGGACTTAAAAAGATCTTTGCTTCAGGGAGCACACGCACGCATAGTTACTAAATAAAAGTAAAAGTTACGTTCCAATACCCAGTGCTACACTGAGCTTATTTGCAAGTAAAAACGATCGGCGAACATGACAAAAAAAAAAAAAGTGAAACTTAAAAGCAGCCGATTCTTGTTAATTCTATAAAAATTATACGTCCAGTGACAATACAAAGCTACGCATCTATATATCCAGCAACAAGACAAAGCTACGTAATTCAATATCAGGTAGCTCAATTTCTCGCTTTGACCTAATCCTAGCCAAGCCAGTGCCACTGATATCAGGAATAGATTAGACACAGTTGAACAAGGCAGTGTAGTAATACACCAGTTAATCTGTCAACGGCATAGCTTGTGCGTTCTGTCAAGCACAACCACCTTCTAGACACAGAAAACTGCTTAAAGGTGTGAATAAATTGCACCATTCGCAGATACTAGCTATTAGACGGTACAAAAGAAAAAGAGGGGAGGGGCAAAGTTTGGACAAGAAAAGCTATAACAAACTTAACGTCTCACCTTTTCTTATTTGCTCCCTCCCCAAGATTTCGGATCGCTCACTATTTTGCACCCAGAACGTACAACAGAGAGATCTTAATGCTGGGAAGATAGAGGTGTGGGAACGTTCAGCTAAGCGAGACAAAACGGATTTCATCTGCCCGAGTTGCCTGATAGCAAGTTAAAGCCGTCTTCCCATCACGTTCTTAATTCAACCTCCCCATCTTAATGCAAATTAGCACTTACCCACCAACGAAGGGACTCAGTTCCCAGCGCCTAAATTTTCTCGTCGTACCGTACCACAAACATCTAAACGCACCTGCAAATAGTCAGGGAATGCAATTTCACAAAAGTCGCCCTCTGCTGGCAGCGACTTCAAACGAACACCACGGGGCGCTCGTTTCAATGAATGCCAGTAAAGAAACAAGCAGTGCTCTTACAAAAAAACACCGACAAAACCGAGAAACTGCAAAAGAAACACAACTCCAAACTTTGCACAAAACTAAACGGGAATACACAATCACCCACAATGCGGCGATGTTACGCGAACACTTGGAATTGATGGGAATGAGGAGGCGGGGGGGGGAGTCGATGTTGAAAAAACTTGCATCTATCTACGCGCACTACTGTCTTCTTTGCAGGCAGGCGGGGTCCCGGGAGGGGGGGAGGGGTCAGTCAATCACAAGCTGCACTTCTTCCCACTTCTCGCACGAGGGGGGTGTTGACGAGTTCGAATACGCAGGCTGTGAAGCTGGTATACAGGTATTCTGCACAGAGACGTATCAAGCGCGTGGACCACTGGGGGGAGGGATGTGCTAACACAGTCATGGGGAGGGGGATCTTGCACGAAAGGAATGCGAAGAGTAGGAGCGAATAAAAAAAGGGAACGGGTGGAGGGAGTATCCGCGACGACAACGACGAGGCTTCTTCTACGCACAGGCACGCACGCGCACTCACACACACACGCACATCTTCGCTCCCGCTCCACGGGCGGCGGAGGCACTCAGTCGTCTGAATCCCCCACGACGCACGACGCCGCGGCGCCGCGTTTCCGCTTGGTGGGTGTCTCTTTCTTGCGTTTCTTGCTGCTCTTGTCGTCGTTGCTGTCGTCGTCGTCGTCGTCCTTCCACTCGTATTCGTCGCCTGAGGGACCCCCGGCTTCCTCGTCTGACGACCCTTTGGCCTTGCCCTGCGGCTTTGCTGAAGGACAGAAGAAATTGAAAGAAGGAGACCAATTTTCCTTCAAAGGAATCGGTGCGCAAGCGGCGTGCTCCGTCAATGAGCACCACAGATGAGCAGTGGCCGTTTAGTTAAGCCCAGAGTGCACTCAGGGCACCCTGAGTGTGCTTGAGTGCCTTAGCCCATTGTGGCATTCAACCGCATGCTCTCAACGCCACAACATCTTCAAGGCACCTTAGCCTGATTACGTGCTTTGAAGGTGAAGAAGGCCTGGTGATACAGCCGAACGCCGCTTCAACGAAATTTCCACTCCAACGAAATATTTCCAATTCCTCATCAGTTAGGAATAGAAGTCAATGCAACAAATTCCTCGCCCCAACGAACCATGTGTCTCGCTTGCTTTCGCTTGAATGAAATTTTCACTCACTGAGGCTTGGTTTGAACAGTTTTTTTACAATAAAATAAGCATAACACCAGCTATCTGTGACTTTTTATTCATTCAGGACGCTTATTTTCCCCGAAAACGTGCGAAGAGCGCCCGCACCGCCACCCAAAGCAAAAACAAAGTGGACGCCATCGTTTGATGGTGATAACAATGTGGCTGGCCATCTTTACCAGTTTTCCAAGCTGGAGCTTGAAATCGCGCGAATGTGCTCTGCTGCTGGCAACGCTACCATGCGTTGCAGTTTTCCTTCTACAATTCTTCAAAGTCAAAAGCAAAAATGATGTTTCGTGTTGAGTCTTGACCCCGCGTCATCCTATCTTAGTCGCGAGCGCGCGATAGCGTTCCATGCAAGCGTGCATGGCTTGCCTTGCCTGCCAAGGTCAGTTGCTGCCATGCCCAGTCACGTGCTCCTGCTCATGCTCATGCCACAAGTGAGAGGGGGGCTTCTGATGGCCTAGCAGCTATCTGCAAGTAATCAGCTCGGTAAATACGCCTTGTTGTACAGCAATACGTTTTGCACATGCCTTTTTTGACCCCTGCCCCGCCTCCGTAACGCACTCTTGACGTGCAGGTAAAAAACAGATAACCATTGGTATGTTTGTTATCCGAATAAGCACAACGTTACTGCGCATCACTCCTTTTTCTAAACATTGTATTATGCTGCCAATGATGCGGAAATATACGGGGCTATTTTTCTTGCCCTTCCGTGGTCTGTTGGGGCAGATTTCGTCTTTCAACGAAATTTTTCGTGTCCCGTCAATTTCGTTGTAGCGAGATTCGACTGTAGCTGAATAAGCACTGAATGAAAAGTACTTTGTGAACTGCACCGTTTATGCCACAGAAGTAATTCCTCACACTCGCACTATGAAAGCCCGAACTGCCATTGAAACTCCGCAACAACACGTGTAAAACATAGGTCCTTTACCTTTCTTGGCCGCCTGTTTTGGAGACTCCTTCTTTTTACTGGGCATTGGGTGCCTGAAGTTCTTCAAGTGCTGGGCATTTTTCCTGCAAAACCGAAAAATGCACAACTGACCGCATTGTCGAGCTTTGCTTTCGAGCCCACCAGAGAGCCAAGCCTGAACATCCACTACGGGTGGAAGGCTCAGGATTCATTGGAAGTGGTAGCCAAGGTTCACAAGCACACTACAAATTTGAGTGACATTTTTAAATAAACAAGCTGTCACCTACTGCTTCGCAAACTGGACCCAATGTGTTCACATTTGAGTAAATTTTTTCTCAGCCTTTCTGATCAACTGTTTTAGGTGCCCACCCCTTCTACAAATGAGAGAGTTAGACAGTTTTGCTTCTGCACTTTTAAAAAATAGTCCAAAAGAAGTCCCCCTACCTCGCAGCACACAATGAAGCTAGGGACTGCAAGTGCTTTTACGAATACAATTAAAAAAAAAAAAAAAACTAAATAACACAATGCCTGCAACACTGGAGTGCCACATAATGCTCTAAACAGGGGAGTGCCAATACAGTGAAACCTCGATAAAACAAACTTCAATAGAGTGTACACCATTTATAACAAGCCCATTAATTCCAAATTACAGGCCAATTTCATTGATATCTAGAAGCTGCAAGCTATTAGAGCACATTATCCACAAGCACATTGTTTAGTACCTCAGTGAAAACAGTGTGCTAACACAGCATCAGCACGGGTTCCGGTGCAGGATATTCTACTGTCACACAGCTACTTGAGTTCACACACGATGTTGCTTCAGAACTTAACAACAGAGGTCAAATTGATGCGATTTTCATTGACTACTCTAAAGCATTCAATAAGGACTGTCACAGAAAACTTGTGCCCAAATTACAAAAACACTCCTTGGAAACCAAACAGCACGTTGCTCTTATGGTTAGAAGATTATTTGCACTCAAGATCACAGTTTGTTACATTTAACAATGGGCGGTCATCACAAGTGCAATTTTCATCAGGCGTGCCACAAGGTTTGGTTCTTGGGCCATTACTGTTTATTATTTACATTAAGGACATTGTTAAAATTACTTGTGGTATGCGGATGACTGCATTTTGTATTGCAATGTCACAAATGTTCAAGATCAGCGGTGTCTGAATAATGTGTTTTCCAAGTTTTGCGAATGGAGCAGTGACTGGCAAATGGAGATTAATTTTAACAAGACAGTTGCGATGACTTTAACTAACAAAAAGCAGCCTTGTCATTTCACATACGATTACGCAGGACAACAATTAACTAATGTCGACGGGTGTAAATATCTTGGCGTCACTTTCACACCAACCCTCAAATGGCACAAACACATCGACCTCATCTGTGTGAAGGCGCTCCGAAAGCTTGCCTACTTAAAACACACTCTCAAAAATTCTATATACCTTGTAAAATAACTGCTTACAAAACCCTCACCCGTCCTGTAATTGAGTACGCTTCAGTAGTATGGTCACCTTACTTTAAATCTGATGTTACTAAGATTGAATCTGTTCAAAAGAAGGCAATTAGGTTTATATTCCGTTGCTACAACCGCAACCTTTCCCCTACATTTCATGCTGAGCAATTCACTTCGGCCCTTATCTTACCAGCATGAGTGTGACAGGATTGCTTTGATGCACAAGATGGCTCCACTTGTTTAGCCGCACCAGTTTCTTTCGTAGACTGCTTGCGGCGCACAACAAGACGCACTGATTCCTTGAACAATGTCCCTTCAGAGCTCACTTGGATTCTTTTAAGTTTTCTTTTTTTCCTCAAACAATTGAACAATGGAACAAACTAGAGCCCGACCTCTGACGTTTGCCGGTTAAACTGTTTCTGAAAGAGTTGCCAGAACATGTTGCATGATATTATGAATTTTATGTGGTTTGTCATGTGTATATATGTGATGTAACATTTTTGGTAGGTGTGTACATTTTACACTCTTTATAACTTGCATCTGTCGTGTATATGTATATCATGTAACTCTTCCACTCCTGCTATGTCTCTTGTTGAGACAGCAGTATTTGTGAATAAATAAATAACTGCTTATAGTGCGGCACCGGACATAATGTGGGTTTTTGGGACCACCAATTTGCCTTCCATAGAACTCAATTGCATAGGCGTACCACTTATAGTGCGGTTGCTCGAACCACAATACTGTTCACACTGCGTTTTTTTGGCGGGTCCGCTGATGGACTCGATGCAGCTAGGGCACCGTTTTAGGGTTGCAAAAAAGAAAAAAGAAAGATAAAATCTGCCATCCCACACAGCACGCGTTCCCTGCTCTCCTCTAATTTATAGGCTCAGACACAGAAAATAAAAAAGCAAGTGACGATTAGTATACTCCGTAATGTGACCTTTGCACGCACTGCGAACTGCAGGTGCCTATCAGCTGTGTCTCAGGAAGTGATCATGTGGTTAGCAACACGTGGCAGTGTGTGCTACTGTGCTGTTTTCTCACAGCACGCCGCCGCCGCCGCTTGCGAGCACGTTGTTGCAAACCGTGTTTGAACCTCCCGTGCAAATACCGCGTGGTTCAAATGAGCCACGCACGCCGTAGTAGCGTCCGGCAAAAGTATGAGGTAGGCAAAAGTGTGAGGTGTGCCTCCCTCTCACACACAGTGAGAGAGATGATGCCATAGCAGCGCGCGCCGCCCTCCCCCTCACACTTTCACCACACTTTCCTTCACCGTTTTCTTTCCGTCTTCGCTTGCTCCGTTGTGACGCCGTTGCCATCCCAATCACCGCCTTGAAACCACAGTAGTGGCGACAAAAGTGCTGCACACTAAAAAACTGAGCACCCTTTGCCCTCACGTGGTAACCACAACTGCCCTTGGTCTTGGCACACCTCTGCAGACAGTGAGCCCCCATCCGCACGGTAAGTTGTTTCTATTCGTCTCTATCTACTGACATTTTCACACGAGGCAAAAATGGGAGGGAAAAAAAAAAGAAAAGAAAAAAAAAAAGCCGGCTTGTGTTTTTATTACGTTTTCTCGCTGGCATAAAGCGGGCGTCTGCCCTGTCCACGGCATCCATTCTTCTAGACGCTGAGAAACACATCTCGAAACGTAAACACAAAGTACAAGTTAAAAGCTGCTCTCGCGGTTTGTAAGCCTGTGCAGCAGCGTCTGATGCGGAAAAAAAAGACAAAATAAAGACCGTACCTGCGTTTTTAAGCGGTGTTCATTTGAGTGGTGATAAACAAAGAATGATTGAAAGGTAGCTTGCAGAATGGTTGGATTTGCGCATGTTTTGTTTATAGTGCGGTGCTGCTTATAGTGCGGATCCCTGCAGCTCTCGTGAGATACGTTATGAGCGGTCTACACTGTATCTGGAATCAGACAGCCAACAGGTCTGAAATTACGTTTTCCTGAAAGAACAGTCCTGCCTTAGTTTCCGCAGTTGAAAACCAATTCGGATAATGCATTTTTCGTAAATCATACGCAGTTTCCAACTCCCTGTGCCATTAAAAAAGGAAGCATCAAGGAAGTTTGGCAGGATTCAAGCCAAAGCCTCAGCTGTGCTAGCAGGGACAAACAAAAAGCAAGGCCAAACCTGAAGCACTCCTTCCCGTATCGGCACATGGGCTTGTCCTCTTCGTCGGCACTCCCGTCTTCTTCGTCCTCCTCGCTCTCCTCCCTCGGCTGCGGCTTGGCTTGTCTTTTGGCCGCCGGCTGGGGCCGCTTGGCGGGTGACTTCTTCTTGCTCTCGCTGGCGCTCTCGGCGTCGCTGCCGTCCGTGCGGTCCTTGGTCTTTTCCTCCTCTTCCTCCTCCTCCTCTTCCTCGTCTGAAGGGGCTTCGTAGTCCGAGTCCTTGGGGTGGCTGAACTGCTTCAGGTGCTGCGGGTTTTTTCTGCAATCGGAGAGGGGGCAAAGAAAAAGAAGAAAACCAGGGTTAATCAGCTCAGCTGTTTATAAAAGGGGATACACGGGTCGAAAAAACTGTGATTTTTTCAAAATATGTCGATTTTTTGTTTGCCCTTGCATTATCATCTTTGACTATCCTTCTTTCATGGCTAAAAAAATGAAAATGAAATATGAACGAGAACTTAGTGAAAATGTGTCTGAATGACTCGCGGTGACCCAAGAAATCGCGCAATCAAGCCGAATTTCAGCCATGTTTGAGAATTTATTCCGCACGGCAGCGTGGCACACTGCCATTTCGGTCACTTGAGAGAGGTAGATCAAGCCTTCTTCTCTCGATCGAGCTGCTCACCAGCTTCGTATCTCCACGTTAAAAAAAAAAAAAACTTTCTGCTTGTTCTGCGAGCTCCTACTGGGTATTTAAATCACGTGACGCTAAATTGGGACCGCCATTGGCTCACGCCGTGTGCATCATTCTGTTTGCAATGCTTCGCACTTCGCTTCAGCCTAGATCTACCTTTTCTATTTCCTTATCGTGAGTTTTTTTTATCATGAACGGTGAGGAAAAGCGTGACTTTCGTCGCCGGAAGTACCGGACTTCAAGCCGGTGCAAAGGAAAGCGCAAGCGGCGCAGTATTGTGACAACCACGACCAACGCCGGCACGATCGGCACAGCGAGGCCTAACGGCGACGGGCCTTCAAGCGTTGCAAGCGCAGCTCAACCAGGCGGGGCTGATTTTATCAGCGACGCTATCGTCTTTGTGAGCGCATCAAAGAAGTTGGCAGCCTTCCAAGGTGAGGAGACAGCCAGCAACGGGAGGCGGTGCAAAGCTCAGTTATCTGTAAAGTTGGTGCCCCAACTGACTTTATGAGCGGCGCCGTGGGTGCGACATGTGGGAAGTGCGAACTCGTAATAGTTGAGGTCGCGAACAAGCGGAAGGGCCTCGCATCGGTACTGGAACTCAAGTGCAAAAACGTGAAGTGCCCTGCAAGAGTGATTTCGTCTGTTTACTCGTCGCAGCGCACTGCCGCCATCGGTCGTGGAGGCCGCGACCCGGACCTCTGCAGGGGAAGTCCCCGTGATAGTTTCGCAATCACAGTGAAAGCGGTACTCGCTGCACGCACGGTTGGCATCGGACACGATCAGCTGTGCAGGTTTTGTGCCATTCTTGGCCTACCGAAATCACTGCGCCAAAAGACGCTCCACAACATTGCCAAGAAAGTTCATGCCGCGGCCACAAAAGTCATCCCTGACAACCTTGCGGAAGCAAGGCAAGTAACTGCGTCGCAAACTGGCCAGACTGACCTCGATGTGATGTTTGATGGTACTTGGCAGAAGCGAGGACACAAGAGCGCCACAATGGTGTTGGCATTGCCATTTCTCTAGGCAATGGTCTCTGCCTGGATTTTAAGGTGCTGTCAAACTACTGCCAAGGTTGCAGCCGCCACCATAAGCTTGATGAGCAAGAGGAGGAAGTGTGGCAAGCCTTTCATGCCCCTGTGTGTGAAAAAAATGTCGACTGCTCATCCCATGCAATGGAGACGGAAGCAGCACTGCGCATCTGGCACAGGATGGTATCGTACAACCTGCTGTTCACTGTAGTGGAGACGGCCACCGGACTGTAGTGGAGATGGCCATTGCTCTCGCAGTGTTGTGGTTCAACAGGGGCCACACTACCTTTGAGCAAGTTCTCCAGGAACTCGGAATCTTTCCTTCAGAAGAACTGGTCAGACTAAGCAGTGCAAGTGACCAGTGAAGGATCAGGCAGATGTCTGCCAAGCTGACTGCTGAAGCTAGGTCTCATCGCCGCAGCTGGTGAAACAAGGCCCGTACCGAGGACTCCACCCGCAAGAACCGTGAGGGTGCAACTTTTGCAGTAGGAGCGTTCTAGTTTTAGTACCTCAGTGTGGACATTTCAGACTATATCCCCACCAAGTTTCATGTTGTTTGAGCAAGAATTTCTGAATCTGCCAAAGAAATAAACTTTCAATTGCGTTTTTCTCAGTTTGCTGTTTTTGTCCGTTTTCTGAGTTTGTGCACACTATTTTTCCCCCCTAGAGTTGTCGTATCTTGATAAAATTTGCACAGATGTTCATTATGACATGTAGAGTGCCAAATCTTGTTAATTATGCAATTTATGTCCTTAGATATTTCTGACGGTCATAAAACAAAAATATACAGAACAAGAAAAGGACACTACCAGTCATTTCTTTTTCGTGGTGAGGAAAATGAAATTTTATAGATTTGGCACTCTGCAGTTCGTAAGGAACCACCTAGGCTATTTTAAAAGTTTCAGGAAAAATTTTTACTATAAGAAAAAGTGTGCACAAAAAAGCCATTTTTCTGCTAGTCATGCTGCGTAACATTGCATCCGGAGGAGCTATTTGACTAGAGGAGCTCAATCTTTACAAGCTGTGAAAATTTCAGCCTCCTAACTTCATTATAAAAAAAAAGTTGTTCGAGGAGCATGTCCCCTTTAGAAATCAACTACTCGTACAGTCCCAGTGAACTTATCTGGCATCATCCTGTGTCCGAACCTCTCCGAACGTTCCGTTAGGGTGAAGGAAGGGTGTTTTCATGGCTGACCTGAAGCACTTCTTGCCGTACTTGCAGGAGGGCCGCTTGGCTGGCTGGCGCCTCTGTCCCCGCCTCCGCGCGGGCGCCCGGTCGCTCTCCTCTTCCGAGCTGCCGCTCTCCGAGGTCGATCGCTTTCTCCTGTTGCGTGTCCTCGTGGCGGGCTGCTGCAGGGAAAAGAAAAAAATTAAAGCCGTTCCACTCAACGGGAAAGCTGTCGGAAGTGCAGAGCAGTGATCCGCCATAATGGGCTGTCATCATCATCATCCCTTATCTACGCCCACTGCAGGGCAAAGGCCTCTCCCATTATTCTCCAATTATCCCGGTCCTGCGCTAATTGCGAGCAATTTATCCCCGCAAACGTCTTGATCTCATCTGCCCACCTAACTTTCTGCCGCCCCCTGCAACGCTTGCCTTCTCTAGGGATCCACTCTGTTGCCCTTAATGACCAACACTTATCTTGCCTTCGCATTACATGCCCTGCCCACGTCCATTTATTCTTCTTAAGTTCTATTAATACGTCCTTAACCCACGTTTGTTCCCTTACCACCTGGCTGTATAGCACCGTTATCCGCTCACTGCTACCACCCAATGCCATTCAAATTTCCCGCCTTCGCAGTGCTCGCAGCGTCCCTCGTGAAATTGTGCCAGCAGGGAGTTCTGTTCTTTTTGTGCTTGCTTTTCCCTCCACACGTGCCGGCGTTGCACTGCCACCTTTTCTCGCTGACTATCATAAGAACCAACCCAACAAGCGTTCCTAACTAAACGAACGCGGGTGCTGCCGGTGAGTTACGTATATCTTGCCTCAAATGTACGCAGTTTTCTTTGTGCCAAACAATGGGGAGATGTGTGACAAGCGCCGCTTCACGAGTTTCGAACGCTTATGACTCTCTAAACTAGGGGTGTGCGAATATCAATTTTTTATTTTCGAAGCAAATTCGAATAATAAAAACAAAGTCGAATCGAATCGAATATTATGAATTTTCGAATACGAAAACGTAGTTGTTTGTGAAAATTAAAGTTTTCACCATCTAGAACACAAAAACTGCAACTTTATTGCACAACAACACAAAGTAAAATTAGGAATTACACAATACCATGCACTCAACAGGTTAAGGTCTGCACTCACATGAGAGAAAGGTTAACATGGAGAACAAATATTAACATGGAGAAAGGTTAACTGCTCGACATGTTCGGGGAGCAGTGACAACCTCCTGCTCGTCACGACTCCACCAGATACCGAAAGTAGCCGCTCACTTGAGACACTAGTGGCTGGCATGCCCGAGCCCGTGCAATCGAACCTCGATGTAAAGTAAAATCTTAATGATACTAATCTTGCGGGCCACGAAAAATATTCGATCATCCGAAATTCGTATGAACCAACACAGACCAAAAAATTGAGCACTGAAAAAAGTTTTCGTTTATTTCTTCTCTTACTTTCGCGTGAAGGAATTCGTGATTTTTTTTTTTTGCTTTTTTTTAACCCCCATGTCGCAAAGCAGTCCTTTCTAGAGCGCGTAAAGCTTCGCGCTCGTCTCCTCACTCGCTGTGCCCAAGCTCGCTACACGCCGCAACAGTCAAGCGTGAACCGCATGGTGCGTTTTTGCACGCGATTCGCTCGCCTCGGCTCTGCGAGCGCTGTATTTTCACGCCCGCATCGACGATTTCGCGCCCGCGGTAGCGCCTACCTCGGTCAGAAAATGACGCACGACGCGCGCGGCAGAATGGAGGAGCCTGACTACTTGCGAAGAGATCAAGACAGCCGGCTTGGCTCCACCTGAGATGGTTAGGCTTAGCACCCCGGCAAATATTTTACGGGCGCTTTCTAGCGGCGCGGATGATGTTTTATAGTACCGTTTTCGCATGCATTATCAGCTCCTTTACCGCACAAGCAACTTCGTGTCTCCCTTGAGCCGCATTTTAAAGAGCGGTTAAAAACGGTCGCTCGAGCGCCCGCGCCACTTCGCGACTGGAGCCGACGCCATGTTGACGCCGCCGGCCGCGCCGCGCGCAGCGTGGGGGTGGTTTCGCGGCGGTGTCAGCGCGCGTTGGCGTGCGCAGAGCGTTTTCGCGAGCAGAAAACAACAACACCGATACAGTCTGCGCAAGCACGTACCGTTCGCCATGTAAATGCTCCGCCACTTTGCTGCTGAGGCACGCTCTGAATTAATTTTTTTTTTTTTAGTTTTGGGTGGTTCGAATATTTCGAACCATAAAAGTGTCATTCGAATCGAATCGAATACCAAAAAATTCGAATCGAATATTCGAAGTTTCGAATATTCGCACACCCCTACTATAAACCGCTTGGCTTTTGAAGCCTTTGTGGGATGCTGCGACGACAGCTGCTATGAGAGAACGCCATGGGGCTCTACTTGGGTCCAGCGAGCGAGCTACGACACCAAGGCGAGCCCCTAAAGTGCTCTGCACTTAATATTTATAGTGCTTCCACTACTGCGAACGTGGAAGACCATTAAAGCTGTACTGGGGGATTTTGAGTTATGCATGGTGACTTACTACAGTTAAACCTCGATGTAACGAACTTCAATGTAACGAAACACTCGATGTAATGAACCACGGAATTTTTCGTAACTTCAAGTGTATGCACACCATGTATTTTCACCCTCTGTGTAACGAAGTCCCGTTTTCCGGAATTTCAATGTAACGAATTTCACGGAGAACTAGCCACGTAATTTAAGTTGTAGATGTATATTTTGGTGCACGCAAGCACCAAAATGGGGGGTCTCAATAAAACGCCAACGGCAACACGGGCCGCCCAAGCCGCGGATGTAGCGAGCCACGGAGTCTGTGTGTGAGCCCCTTGCCTACAAACTGCGTGGCGTGCATACACGGCTGGCACACTGTTTCTGCCGGCGCTTAACCATCTACGCGGGCATCAGCGTGAACAGCATGGAGCGTTTTCTCCCCGCAAAAGCGCAAAACGCGCCCTGCAAGCCACAGCCGCGCTGACGCAGCCGCGGAGGCCACTTGCGCGATGTGGATAGCTCCAGCGACCGCTTCTAACCACTCGCTGAAACGCAACTCAAGGGGAAACGAGTAGGGCACGCGAGAAAAAAACGCGGATAACGTGGGCAAAATATTTCAACGTCACACGCGCCGCTTACAAAAGCGCCCATCAAATATCCACCGCGGTGGTAAGCCTAATCGCCTCTGGCGGGGCCGCCGCCGCCGCATGCCGCCGCTTTGCCCTTCGTTCGAGTTCACTCATGCTTGGTGGGTTTCATCGTTCCAACAAGCATTTGTGAATCTTTATGAGCCTTGTGCGCGTTTTTTTTCCCACCCGCGTCCGCGTTTGCTCGCCGGTGACGGCTTCTGCCTGCCTCAGCCAGGAAGTGACTTGTGCTGCATGCGGCAGTGGGAGGAGCCTGACCAGTTTCACCAATGGGGAGCAGGACAACTATTGCGGGAGCTTCGATAACGCTCGGGGGATGCCACGACAGAGATTAGGTCTACCGCCGACAGCAGGATATATGATAAGCGCTTTCGCTAAGTGGAGGCATGAACGTTTTACAATCGAAAAATTTTTGCCCAGTTTATCGGTTTTTTTTCTCGCATGCGCTCTCGTCTTGTCCCCTTGAGTTGCCGTTCAGCGAAGAGGTCGAAGCGGTCGGTGAGCTATCCGCATTCGCGCAATTGGGTCTCCGCGGCCTGCGTCAAGTGCACCGGGGGCTTGCGGGTCGCGTTTTCGCGGGAAGAGAGGAAAAACGTCCCATGCGGTTCCACACTGAGGCCCGCGTAGATGATTAAGCTGGACAATGAAATTGTGGTTGCTGACTAGCAATGAAATTGTGGTTGCTGACTAGCAAGTTCGAAAGGCAACCGAGTATACTGGTTGAAAACCGAGTTGTGGTGGTTGGTGACCACCGTGCTGACGTTTTGGAACTTGCGTGGGTTTCGATATGACATCACTGTCTGTATAACTTGGTCAATGGCCACCATTCGATTGTTTTTTGTATAAAACCTGACCAGATGAAATTAAATAGAAAAGTTTACCCCATCAGCAGAAGCTGCAAGCAGCACAGCCTTCTCTGCCCGAATTATTATGGTGTACTCCTACTAAGACAACCTCGGCTTAGCCGAGCCTATGGCGGATGCATACAAGCACTTCTGCTTACTTAAAACTAACTCCCGATCAAATGAACAGAATACCTGTCCTTTCAATTTGACTTTATGGGTGGGAGCCTCCTCTGAATACAGTCAACATTAACGAAGAGCCGGTCAGATGTCATCGTTATAACTGACACACGCTAAGACCGGGTTGGGCAGGAAAAGGCAGTTTAAGTATTTGCAGGGTTTTATCAAGCACTTCACAAAGCTAAAGCCATAGCCATACCAAAAAGAAAAACGAAGACCAATGACAATCAGCTCAAAGAAAGCCTTACGCCACCTATCCATTGCCTTTCGACAAAATGTGTAGCTTGACAGTAATGGTCTGCACGGTGCTGTTTCTACCGCCGTCGTGGTCTCGTCACTCGCTCTGTCGAACCACTGTCATCACTAACTGACGGAGGCATGCAATTCTCTTCCTCACTGAAGTCATCGTTTTCGCTAAGTGCACCCCCGTAGAACGCACGCGATAAGAAAGCGGCAATGCCTCTCAGCAAACAGCGCACACGTGAGAACGCTCTGGAATCCAGAAGGCCCACGCTGAACAGTGTGCTGCACCCTAGCGCAAAAAGAAGTAAACTTCAACAAAGTTCACCTATCACTCAAGAGATGGCGCATCATGTATACATACAAAGAATGCGGGTGCATTGCAGTGAGCTTTCTGCAAACTTTCAACACCCTAGTCAAGCTGGAACCCAACAACGGACTGCTACTCCAGCCTCGTTACATCTTCAACGGACGACCACAAGGGTCAAGGCGCACCCCTCACCTTCTTTTTGCGGTTGGAGCGCTCCCAGTCGCTGGCGGAGTCAGCTGTCCTCGGACGGGGCGTAGCGCACCGTCGCCTTCTTGGTCCGCCGGTTCTCCTCCTCCCAGTCGCTGCCCGAGTCATCCGTCTGTTTCCGCCGCTTCTTGGGCTTCCACTCGTCCGAGCTGTTGTCCCACTCGTCGTCGTCGCTCGCCACAAAGTCGTCTGCGCATTTCAATCGCAATCATCCCCATCATCGTCAATCAGCCCTCGTGTCGAAGCGGTACAGTGCAAATTGACGAAAGACCCAACAACTCATTTTGTTACGATACATCATTGCCTGCTCGAGTCCACTGCAGGACAAAGTCCTCCCTCTCTCCATGTTCCCTCCACTGTTCCTGTTTTGCGAATGCCTCAGTCTGTTCGTCTCCTAATTTTCCGATTTCATCCCTCCATCAAGTTAACGGTCTTCCTGTTTAAGTCCTGTCTCTCGGTAGCCTTATCAGTTTGTCAGTTTATCAGGTTGTCAGTTCTCCGCATCACATGTTCAGCGCTAAAGTCCACTTCTCCTGTTAATTTGCGCTGTGATGTTTTTCCAGCCCGAGTTTGTTTTCCGATATGGGATGCTCGTTTCCTACCCCCTCCGCACACCGAGACGCAAATTTGGAGTGAACGTTCCAGCGGCTATGCTGAACTGCACACTCAGGTGAAGCTTTTATGGGCCTGTTTGTGCACAAAGATTCAAAGAAGAAAGCGATCAGTGCTGGTTCGTCTGCACTTAGTTCTTGAACAAAGATGATGTTCTGCGCTCGTGTCCCTACTACATCTCATTTAAGTGGGAATGACCCTGGAAACGGCAGTCGAACAAATGAGGTGAGCTTACAGATGAGCAGGCTGTGTTCACAGAAACTTCGACAGAGAACCGGAACGAGATAATGAATAACAAATGATCATAGCAAATAGGTTTTTACGGCTATTGTCAACCAGACATAACCCCAACTGATTCCCATAGATTTTCGAGATGGTTTCAAATGACAAACATAAATTAGAATAAGCTCTCACCAGCAATTTGGCACTTTCACACCCACCTCCCTAAATAGCTCTCATGACTGCCGTGAATTCTTAGTAAGCGCCTACTTTATACACTGAAGCTGTTTTGCACTGCGTCTTGACCAAAACTGCGTATCTATCGGGTCACACAACAAAGAATCGCACACTTTCGCTCGAGACGCACTGTAAAATGCTCTGTAGCTCTAGTATAGGTATATTGAAAACATTTTAATACAGGTATCTAGTTAAAATCCAATACTGGTATCTCGAAAAAATTCATACTGTAATTGGGCACGAAGACGACCCCGAGTTTCATGTGCTTGTCTTAATTAGTTGGTTCCCAGCAAACTTGCAAACATTACAGTATTCCCATTTGCATCAATACATGACCATACGGAGGGAGTACATTTACAGACAAGTGCTGTAACTCTTGTTTTGTCATTTGAGAATTAATATAGAATTATTTCTATGGAAGCTACATGTATGCGTCTTTGCTCGATATGGTAAGCCACCCTCTATAACTGATTATAGTTATTTACCAATGAAGATTCATTGGTCTTTCCCTTCACAGAAGTAGAAGGGTTTGCATACTTGGGTATCAACCATGACCACCCTAAATTTCCGACTTTCTCGACGCCCGCTCTTCACTAAAGTGGGGAAAGCAGCTTATAACCGGGAGAATGCGGTATACAGTTTAGGAATCCGCGACTCACCGAGAGAGATCTTCTGCAGGAGGCCCCGGTTCTGCCGCGACGACCGGCTTGCCTTCCTGTCTCGAGCCGTCGAGGGACGCCGCACCTCTTCTTCCTTCTTCTTCTTCTTCTTGGGCGTGTACTCCTCCTCCTCAGACTCTTCCTCCTCCTCTTCCTCTTCCGCAGACTCCTCCTCAGGCGCGTCCTCGCCCTCGCTCTCGGACGCCTTGGCCTGCCTGCTGTTCCGGCCCTTGGCCTCCGACTCCTTGCCCTTCCCACGGCTGCCTGCTTCAAAGGAAACAGACTCTCAGACTCACTCTGCACTGATGGCTCAACGGGCCATAAAACAGACTCTCTCAGACTCACTCTGCACTGATGGCTCAACGGGCCATAAAACAGACTCTCTCAGACTCACTCTGCACTGATGGCTCAACGGGCCATAAAGACAAAATACAAGTTTCGTTCATTAAAAGGACTACTTTGTACAATAACAAGGGTGCGAATCTCTTCACAAACTTCACATAAATAACGAAGGCATTAAGCGGGTACAGGAGTCTGATCAAAAATGCTTGTGTTTACAGTCGCGATGATGAAAATTGGGTGTAGTCTTTCTGTAGTCTTTCATTGTGACTGTAGATATAAAATTTGTTTTTGCATAAAACAACTAAATTCAAGTGTATTTGTATTTTTATATTAGGTTTTGTGACAGCTTTTTCAAAGGAACTGCAGGAGTGATGCAGCTGAACGAGGTACCAGTGAACTGTGCACAAATCAAGGAGTGCAATACGACTAACGGTATCATTCTATCTGGTTTGTAGCAGAAGTTACGACCGTTTAAAGTTTGGGCTTGGAAGGTGGGAACCAGGAAAACCGTTTTTTTCTGGTTGTCACCTTTCAAGCCCAAACTTCAAACGGTCGTAATTTCCGGTTAAGGTGCGATATGAGATGTTCTTTCATTTGGGATAGAGAAAATATACTCGACAAAAATCGGTTGTCTGTC
Source organism: Haemaphysalis longicornis (assembly GCA_013339765.2). Classification (NCBI taxonomy): domain Eukaryota; kingdom Metazoa; phylum Arthropoda; class Arachnida; order Ixodida; family Ixodidae; genus Haemaphysalis; species Haemaphysalis longicornis. Next base: position 196,168,936 of record CM023452.1, on the reverse strand, counting down.
CCTTTAACGAAAACGTGAAGCAGTGGCGAATCCCCAGCCACTGTCGACGAGGTATCAATGACGTCAAAAGATCGTAACAAAAATTTTAACGCTTTTTAATATGTCTTGTGTTGTTTAGGTTGAAAAACGCCTTTCATGTGTGGAATAGAGCTGGACGGGTGATCACAAGCTAGCTCTTTCAAACAGATAAAGAGAGCATAGGAAAAGGGAAATAGAGAGGGGGAGGAAGAGAGAGTGAGGGAAAAAAGAAGGGGATGTTGGGAGAGGAGAAAGGGGACAGAAGGGGGGAGAGAGGGTGCTTGAGAGGTGGAGCAAGAGATAGAGATAGACAGAGAGGAAGACAGAGAGGGGAGAGACAGCAGCCCTTGCTGCCCCCCATCATCATCATCACCAGCCTGTCTACGCCCACCGCAGGGCAAAGGCCTCTCCCATAGATCTCCAATTATCCCGCTCCCTTGCTTACTGCGACCACTTTATCCACGCAAACTTCTTGATCTGATCAGCCTACGTAACATCCTGCCGCACCCTGCAACGCTTGCCTTCTCCAGGGATCCACTCTGTTACCCTTAATGACCAACGGTTATCTTGCCTTCGCATTACATGGCCTGCCCACGTCCATTTCTTCTTAATTTCTACGAATATGTCCTTAAAGGGGCACTGACACAAAATTTTGAAGGCGAGATAACTTCGGAGATAGACTGGTGGGAACACATTTACATCATCTGCGAAATATCAGCGGCGAATACAGCCTAGAACATATTTAAAATCAATTTTAAAGTGTGCGAAACGCAACCGAGCAGCCAGCAGAGGACCACGCGCAATCGACATCCCGAGGATATTGTGTAAATAAACAACCTCTAAACACGTCACGAGTTTGTGTTTGCCGCTTCCGCACTGCCGGCGTTTTTCGCCGGCTCGCCGCTCCAATCGGAGGGCCGGAGGGCGGAGCTTCTGCTCTCGAGAACGAACGACCCGATCGTTGGCGGCGGAGGCGCCGTGATTTCGTCAGCTCATCGGGCAGCTGGCCGTGACCAAAGTTCTACAGCGATTCCAGGCACTCTGTTTCTATTACTGTTCATTACATACAATTGGATGCGAAAACGCGCCGGAGGCACGAAAAGCCCACTGAGCTAGCCGCACGGTCGCTGTGCAGACAGCGGCCACGGCCGCGAAGTGGCCCAGGCCGGCGCAGGTAGCTCGAGTGATAGCTTGTTACCGCTGCACGAAATTGTCCCCAAGTCCCGACCATGGTGGCTTACATGAGAAAGGAGTTAATGATGCGATGGCTGGTTGCATTAAAAATTGTCATCTGCACCGCTTACGAGAGCGGCACTCGAATATCCGCCGCAGTGCTAAGCCGAACACATCTGTAGGCAGACCTGTAGGCAGACCGGCCGGCTGCTCCCAGCGCGCGTCTTGCCACCCACCGTCTCGAGCGTCGCGCGTCATTCTTTAGCCGCGGTAGCATTTGCACTCGCAGCGCCTGCGTCACATCCACGGTCGCTTTTTAATTAAGCGCCTCACGAGATCAGTACGCGGGGGCATTCGCAGAAACTGCCGTTGATGCGGATTTGGCAGTGCTACGGCGGCTCTGCTCTGTGATATCCCTTTGACGGTCACGTGGTCGGCTTTGTTCACACAAAATCCACAAAATCCATCGTTTCGCGGCACTCGCTAAAACCGAAACTGCGACTGGCTGCATTGAAAAACAACCGTCGCACGCTGAAGCAAATGAGGTTTCTACAGGTGATAAGTAGGTCACTAGCTACTTATCGCAACAAAAAAAACAAGATGCAAAATTTTTGTGTCAGTGCGCCTTTAACACGTGTTTGTTCCCTGACGCACTCCGCTCTCTTCTTGTCCCTTAATGTTACACCTATCATCTTCCGTTCCATTGCCCGCTGAGTCGTCCTCAATTCAAGTCGAACCCTCTTAGTGTGCCTCCAAGTTTCTGCCCCGTCGGTGAGTACCGGTAAGATGCAGCTGTCATATACTTTCTTCTTCAGGGACAATGGTAGGCTGTCATTCATTATCCGAGAATGCCTGCCGAATGCACCCCTCCACCCCTTCAAAGTGCCCTTCAAAGTGCACAAACTCACCAGCTCCAGACTGCTGCTTGCCCTTCAGTGGACCCCCTGAGGCAGCCTTAGCCTTGCCGTCGGCCGACGTCTTGGCCGCGCTGTCCAGGAGCCAGCGCGGTAGTGTTCTCCCGCCTTTCGCAGATGCCTCCTTGGCGGCGCCATCGCTCGCCTTCGCAGAGCCTCCCCCACCGCCCTTCCTCACAGGTGGTGCTGCCTTGGAACCGCCTCGGGGCTGGCCTCCTTGGAGCTGCCACGGTCCCCGTTCTCCGTCTTGGCGGCCGCCTCCGACCTGGCAGTGTGCTCCTCCTCCTCCTCTGCGCTGCCGTTCTTCTTGGCCTCTTCCGAGGGGATCACTGCAGTGGCCGGCTTTTCCGCTGCAAGATCCATGCAACACTGACAGGTGATGTTCAGAACAACGAGAAATGTATGGTTACAGTAGCCAACTGATTTTCCGGACCTGGAGCGGAACGAAAAATAGCCCGAATAAACGAGCAGAACAAAAAACCTCGAGCCATTACTCCTATGGAACAACTGGCAGTTCTTCAAGAAAGTCCAAAATATCCAGCAAGTCCGAAAAAAATGGTCGGCTGATATAATCCCCCTCCTTGAACAAACTGGGAGGAACATGAAGTGAGACAGCAGATGTCAGGTGGATTCATGCACATGCAAATGCGCGCACATGGCTTCTGAACCTGCTCCCTTTTGGCACACCGCTGCTGTCTCCACTTCTCAAGAGCTCTAATGGCTCATCACCTTACTTTTGTATTCCCCTATTCCACTCGTCTATTTGTCTATTTGTGTGCTTCGAATAAATGCGTACAACCTTCACGTTCCAACCCCACTTTAGTGATGAGCAGGTTATGTTTTTTAGTGAGCAGCAAGCCAAAATGATGATGATGATGATGGTGATGATGATCATGCATCGTGCAGTACACACACGTGTGGCCGAACTTTTGTCTGGAGCTGGGCACGCATCATATCCTATGATAACAAGTGCGGCCTTTCCTTAAGAAAGAGCATTAACCGATCCAAGCCAATCCACATGCAAACTTTCAAGAGTGTGCTTAAGCGTCAAGCTGCTGGCTCAGTTTGCCACAGCAAAACGGACTTGTTATCGTTTGCCAGCAACACCAAGTGTGCAAATTCATCTAACGATAGGGTGACCATGTTCCTGGAGGTAAAAAACAAGTAATTTTTCAAATTACAATAATGAGTTCAACTGAGCCCAGTCTGCGACAAAGTGGCTGTCTACAGCCATTCACTGCTAAGCTGTATCCCTACCAAGGCACTCTTACTGCAGCTGCCGACACCACCATTAAAGCAAGAAGAAAAAACAACAACTATGAAATGCATGGGTTGTGTCATGTCTTGTAACACCCCACGACAACATTCCTGCCATCACTTCTAAAGACAAAGCTTTAAGGGATGCTCACTAGATCGACCGCATGAGAATCAAAGCGACAACACGCAGTTCTTACCGATGCTGTCCTTGTTGTCGGCATCGGCTGCTGACCTGGCCGCTTTCAGGTCCTGAGATCTGCGATTTGGACGGAGGGATTTTAAAGCAACTGCACCGTTGTCGAGAAAACGAAGGTGAAAAAAGGTTCAGGGTGCCTTACAGTTCTCAAGGAGAGCGAACCTGTGCAAAACAGTTTAAAAAAGACAGAACCAGAGGACCGGTAAATAATGAGGACCAGAAAAAGGCATTGGTAGTGTAACCCCATCAGAGAAGTTGGTCCCAACACTAACTATGCAGTACGCACAAACGATGTGTAAGGTTCATGTGATGAGCTTAATTAAAGAGGCCATGAAGATTAAATGTTAAGTTTGGTTCATTAGAAGATTGCTTTGTCCCAATAACAATGACACTGATTTTATCACAAACTTCAAGAAAATAATGAGATTTTTTATTAAGGGGGCAGTTGGGTCTTTGGGGCTGAAAAATGGTAAAAAGAAAGCGTTTTCTGAAAAATGGCATTTTCAGTCCTCCACGGCCATTTTTCTAATCAGTCTGTAAATTTCCTCATCAAGAGGCACCATATTTTTTTGTCATATATTATAATAGCATTTTAAAGTGCACTCTACAGCTCAGCACAGAATTCGATGGTGAAGCGGCACTTTTCTTGCAATGCAAGCCAGCATTTCGTCCTCGGATATCTTGGCAACCAGAGCAGGTACAACTGTTATTCTTTTGCTTCTGATACTGAAATGTGTGGAGAATACAATGTTGGAAACAAATTTTTCAAATGGAGGCTTTGGAAAATTATTATTGTGTTCAATTGGCACCACCTGCGAGCCATTTCTGGCAAAGCGCGGGAGGAGCGAGTTCACTGTGTTGTAAAACGACCAAAAATAGCTGAATCAAAAAAGTTCTTCCTACGTTGTATTCTTTAGTCATTTGTCTGCCTAGCCACATGGTAATTGCCATTCTGTATGGAGTGGTTATTTTGTAACTGTGACCCAAAATAATGGCAATTAATCATTAATTAACTCAAAATATAATCAACTTACAAAAATCTAATGGCAGATTTGAAATCAGCACAAAAAACTCCACAATGCAATGCAGTTTCATTAAAATTGGTTGGTAAATAAAAAAATAGCTCCAAGACCAGTCTGCCCCCTTAAAACAGATGGCATAGTGCTGATTCAGCAACCCCATTCAGCAGTCACTGTAGTGAGAAACTTAAAAGTTTTCAATATTTCTTGTTTTTTGATTAAAAAAGCATCTTTTGTGGCTGGAATGGAGCTGAGTGAGTTACCAAAGGGTGGTTCTTTCAAGCTGAACAAAGTGGTACTTCGCATTCATAGCCTTTTTGATATCAATGATATAAGCTCGCCCCGAACCTGTTTGTATAGTTAAGAAGCCACCATGACAGCTAAGGAAATCAGGCTACACGAGGTTTACTTCAATCTCCAAACGCCTCAACTTGGAAACATTTAGCTTTTTGCTTTTTCACACCTGTCGAACTTGGATGCGGTCACAGAATAAGCTCACTAGTTCCATCCTAGACCACTAATTGAGGAAAAAATGCTACTGATTATAAAATTACATAAATGTGCAGCAACTCACAAGAACCAGAAGAAAGGTTGCCGAAGTTGATACACAGACTAGCTCCGCCTCTTTTTTTACCATTCACACCCGTATATACCGCATGCTTACCAGAATAGATCCCTCTCAGGCATAACAAAATGTGACTTTCGTAAAACATTAGCTAGAAAACTGCATTCCCTCGCCGCTTCTGACCTCAGGTAATAGTATAACATGAGCAGTACTACACGAAATGTTTTTTCAAAAAGAAAAACTTGAAATTTAGGGCTTTACAAACAGTAGCGAAAGACTACAGATTCAATTACACCTGCTGGAGAGCTTCGACATGCAGAGAAAGGCAACACATGGGCACTTTTTTTTTTTGCTTGTTTCTACCCCCTTTCAGAAAAGTGGCCCCCCAATTGGACTTTGTGCTCAGAAGCACAGCGCTTCAGCCGCCATGGTAGCTCACGGACACTCCTTTTTTGGAAGGGGCATGAAGACCAAATACAACTTCATCTAATTTGAACGAGCTAGCCTTCGGCAACTCAATCGGCCCCATTCTAGCCCTGAAAAACATTTGCAACCGAAGAAAAAGCACAATGTATCGAAAAACGGGCTATACACAGCAGCAATGACATAATAGAGGGAAAACTCTAAAAAATATAGTATTGAAGTGATGCAATTAAGCGGAACTAAAAGCACCACCACAATCGCATGCTCTTGTTTCTTGGCAGCGGCTTTGGTCGGCAGTCGCCAATTGCACAAACAAGATGCTGTGACGTTGTCTCTTCTCCATGTTTTCCTGAACACCTGGTTATCAGGACAAAGCAGTCCTTTTAAAGGAGCCATGAAGAGAAAATACAACTTCGTTTAATCTGAACGAACTAGGATTCAGTATCTCACTCAGCTCCATTACAGCCACCAAAGATGTTTTTTAACGAAGAAAAAGCAAGAAGTATTTAAAAACTTTCAAATTTTGCGCCACAGTGACGTGTTATGAGCAAGAATGACGTCATACGGGCCAACAATAAAACATAATTTTCAGTGCGATCACTGCACGTTAGCATTCAAGTGATGCAGTCAAATGGAACTAGAGGCCCCATTACAGACGTCCAGTCATGTGTCGTCGCGCCAGGTCAGTTAGGCGGCCGCCAATCGCACAAACAAGGTTCCGTGACGTCACAGAAAAGTTGCGGGAAATTGGCTAGGGGGTCGCGACTGCTTCACACATTTTCTTTAAAATCTCCGTTATTTGTTCGAAGATTGTGATGATATTGGTATCATTGTTATCGGGACTAAGCAGTCTTTCTAATAAACCCAACTTGTATTTTGTCTTCATGGCTCCTTTAATGAAATAAACTTATATTTTGTCTCCACGGCACCTTACCGAGACATTGAGGCACAAAACATGTCTTTTTTTAATTTGAAACGACCCCAGGTTTTTGTACTTCAATAGATCACGCCGCTCGGTTAGTTGGTGCATTGCAACTTGGCGAAGAAACACTAAGAATGGGACGCAACAAAGGCGAATAACAACACAAATGCGCTGTGTCGTCGTTATTCCTTGTTGCGACTCCATTCTTACACTTTCTCATCAAGCTGTTTTTGGTAACTCGCTTGACTCCTAGCCTGCGGCAAAGCATATTGTTTGTTTCCTATTCCTAAAAAATGCACAAATAATGACAAGCTTTCACATTTTGCCCTGCTTGGGATATAACGACATAATTTTCGGAACGTGACAATGCACATGCTAACCACATCCCAGCACCTAAGTCATGCAATTCAACAGAGACCCATGGACCTCCTGTACTACTACGCAAACTCACAATTTTGTCCTCCTCTGTAGCAGGTAGCCCTTTGCATAAGCTAGTATTACTGACATCCAAGTGCTAGCCATGTAAGCCATTGGGTGGTACCAACAGCTATTCGACTTGCTGGTTATCTCGTGTAATTATCAGGATTTTGCAACAAAATTGGCAACATTGCAATGTGAGTGAAAATGCTGCAAAATGCCACCTATAATTGCAATCACAAAAAGAAAGGAAAAAGGAAGCAGAAGAAAGGAAAGGAAAAGAAAGGAAAGGAAAAGAAAGGGATAAGAAAGGAAAGGAAAAATAAAGGCAAAGAAAGAAAAAACCTAGCAGGCCTACTGAGAACAGAGATCGGACATCGCGGCGACATACATGGGTGATGAGGTTGACGCGTTGACTACTTCCACGATGTACTTGTAGCTGGTCGGCAGCAGCGATATGGAGTCGCCCGAGTGCAGCAGCAGCTGCTTGTCCTTCTTGAGGACTTTCGAGGGGCCCTTGTTTTGCGCCTGGTAGAAGCACGGGTTGACGTGGGTCTGCAAGGGAAGGGAAGGGACATGACGGCAAGGCAAGAAGAGGCTCCCACTTTTGTTGTACCTCTGCTTCACTTTTAACATCACTTTTAACATAACATTACATGGTAAGCATTTGCGAGCACAACTTTATAAAACTTGCTTCTCAGTATCACCTCACCAAATTAAAGAATACCGTGCATAGGTCATATCATAAGTTTTTGCGGTAGACTTACACGCAATTTTAACACACAAAAGTTGCATTCAAAAGTGTTCCCCACACACCTTCTTCCCAACCAATTTGCCGATGACGTAACGCCGGCAATTTCCCACGGTGAAATTTAGCAGATTGATAGCATGTTTAACTTATAAGCAACACGCAACCGCATTTATCTGATGCATAGGTAGCTTACATAGGCCCACAAACAAACATGTCGAACAATCGTAATTGCCCATTCTGTCCTGTTACTTCATAAGTTGCGACCTCTCTACCTAAAGCACGCATAAGATAGACTGTACATACAGAAAAATGTACTGGTGATAAATTACGTGAGGACACGTCAAATGTCAGGTCTTATCACCTCTCACGCCTGCCAGGTGCGGACACGTGCGCACATTCCGCTCACGATTGCCGTTTGGGTCATTGGCAAGAGCAAAAAAGAAAAAAAAAACATCTTTCACCATAACCTACCATGATTTACGGACCAACTAATGATGTGTATTTCTTTTTCCCAATGCTATACAAAGCAAAAACGCACAAAACTACAGGAAGAGAGCAAATGACAAATGTTCAATATGTGCCTCTGTCTCTTTTGTACAAATAATGGTTGCAGGCCACATAACATCCGATATTTTGTTTAACGTAATTATTTTAGTGCTACAAATTGTTTAGAATAGTAAAACTTATATCTACCGCATTTGTTAAAACAGCCCAAATCATTCAGTGCACTAGCTAGTGACAAACTCTTCACATGATGAAGTTTGACTGATATCGCAGTAATTTTCCGGCCACCTTGCTGAAATTTGTACATATTTATTGAATGGAAGAAATATCTGAAATGAACTTCTGCTTGAAGCACACAAGGTTTTTTGTCATACAAATTACACGAGTTCTATAGGTGAGATGAAAAACATATGGCTGGTTCATTTGCAGTTTATTCATGACTCATGTGTGACCAGTGCCCATTTCAACAAGATTATGTTATCACTGCATTATGCAAGTGCTAATATGACACTCCTAGTAGTAGTAGTTCAACTAGAACCACTCATACTTTTTAATTTCAACTCATAATCGAAGTTATAGGGGATAATTTTTTCAATCAAGCTTGAAACATCAGCGAGCACACAGCTGTTTTCTACCGCCACGAGTTCCAACACTGTTTTCTGAAACGACGTTGGATTCTAAAACTTCAGGAAATTAGTGTGACAACAACAGACAATCTGAATAACAAACAATGAGTCAAGCTTGGCACAGCTCCAAGTTTTAGGTGCCCCCATGTTTGAAGTTGTCCACAAAATGCTTACGGGTGTAAGAAGGACTTCTCCTTCTGATGTGACTTCCAAGACGGCATGATTCCTGGACACCTTTTTGTCGCTGCACTGTACAAATAAAACAAGAACAGAGATAAGCACTCAGCAGGCGATGTTATTTTAAATATGAAAAGAGTGTTTACTTTTACACGCCGGCATGAAGCGATCAATCACGCGTGCTTTTACGATAGTTTTCCGCGATGCCGTACGCGCGAGTGAAAAAAGTTGACGCGGCTTTCAGCGCCTACGAGCCGTTATTATTCCCCGTTTCGTTTTATTACCCCATCCCAGAACTTTGGCGGGCGGCTAGCCGGTAACTTGGACCTGCGTGCACGGAATACGTCCTGCTCGAAAAGCGTCCGTATCGGCGGGGGTCAAGAACACAGCCGTAGGAGCCTTGAAATGCCATGCGCGTTCAATGTATCTTATCCCAGCGCTCCGAGGCTTCGGCGATAGCCAAAATTCGCGGGCGGGTCTGGCAAAACTTCTGCATTCTGCGGGCCGTGGCGCCTTATACCGATCGTTCGTTTCAAGCAGCGTTATTTCGGCCCAGCCTGGCCGGTCAGTCACCCGCCACACTGTTGCCGTGAAGGAAGAACGTAAAAAAAAAAAAAAGTAAAATGAAAATTTTGGGGACGCCGCGTAATGGACTTCGGGCGCTTCACTGGCGATACTCCCGTACGTCTTCCGCTGCATGCAATCGAGGAAGTAGCGATATGCCCGTTCGAAGGTTTGGTTGCGATGCAAGAGCGTGCAACCTGCAAGAAAGTTCACCACAAACAGGCGCTTGGAAGAAGCAATCGACGGCTTACTTCGAGTAGGGGTCCCCGGCCGATGACGGTTTTGCCGATTTTGAGTTCGACCGTCTTTTGGCCGCCTTCGACGGGCTTCAGGAAGATCTTCTTCATGGTAGCGTCAGTGTAGGCGCATCGCGTCACGACACAAGGCAACGGTTATTCGAACCGAGAAAACACCGCATTACGAGCAACACGGACACCGACGACGCGAGCAGCGCAATCTACTTTGGCGGTGCACAGCGGCGTACGCCATTTTGTGTTGCTCCGCGCGGCGGCAGTTACTCGAAAATAGTTTCGCCATAAATCACTGTTTCCGCGTTTTCTGAAAAGCGACGAAAAATAAGGCGTGCGTCCTTGAGTCGCTGGGCCGCAGCATTGTCGCAGTTCGTGCAAAGCGCTGGGCCGATAAATGCAGTGTTTTGTGCCCTGGTTGTTTACGGCGCATGCTTTAAACACTGGGCGTGTACGTCGGCGTACGCGTTTACTTTGTTTTGCTTGGCACAGATGGCGCCACACGTCCTTTCCATTCAGTAGCTCTACGCTTCATCTAGCTGTGCACAATAAGGCGCGAGTATTTGATTTTGCAAAACTTCACTGATATCTGTAACAACTATTTCAGCAAAATGGTAAATATATTCACCAGACCGAGATAGCGAAAAACAAAAGAAATAAGATGCAAGGTTAGACAAGATAGACAACGGCTCTCAAATCACCTATGCATGCACTCACGCCCTTGTTTCACAACTCTAGTGCCACGCGGCATGTCGTATCCTTGGCGTATAATCTGGCCAGTAGGAACAGTTAAGCGCTAACCACATGGAGCGATTTTTCCAGCGACGCGACGAGCGACGCGACTAGGATCCGCAGTCGCCGAACCGAAGTCGCTCGCCGAGGCAACCACATGACAGCGACGGCTCGAGCGACTGAGGATGGCGATTTCAATGTTTCCGCACTGCGCATAGTAACGCGCTTGGTACGCTGGATGTTTGCAAACATTTTTTTTGTTCATTTGTCATAAAAAGCATGACTAAAAAGTATTACGCCTTTCTACCTTGCTTTTTGCACTTCATTGCATCTCTAAAACTGGTTTGGGTTAGCGATAGCGCACGCTTTCCTTCTGCGCCTCGTTTCTCGGCTCCAACATGAACGCCGTGAAGAATTCGCTTTCTTGACGTCGTTTTTCCCACACGGGTCTCGCCCAGTGTGAGCGGGAGCCTTCTTGCTTCTGCTTCAGCGTGTACTCAAGCTTTGCCACGCAAAGCTTTCTTTGCCGCTGCACCGCAAACGTCGTCTGCGTGGATCTTCCCCCCGTTCTCTTTCAAAACCGGAGGTTGCGTGCTTACGTAGGGGCTCTCCTATTGGCTAGTCGCTGAGGCCACTTCCGGGAGGCGAGCGACTGTTTCTGGCGACCCAGAACCGAGCGATTCGATGAGCGACTTGGTGCGCGGCGAAAAGTAGTTCGTCGCTAGTCGCGTCGCGCCCCAAGTCGCTCGCAAAATCGCTCCATGTGGTTGGGGCTTTAGAGGAGCGCAACAATCGGCATGCCTACCGGTCACTCGTGCTGTTGCCGTCGGACGTATTTCGCATGAAATTTCAAGTACCCAGGAAAGAGCATCTCTCAGTCCTTTATTGGGCTACCACCACCGGGTTACCGGGGGGCGTATTCCCAAACCATATCCCGTAGGGGCCCAGGCCAATCCCCCCCCCCCCCCCCCCCCCCCCAAGCAGCGACGCAGCACCATGACGTCACTTCCTCTAAGTGCGCGACTTCATGCGATGTGCACATTTTCTCGCACTTGGCACATTTTTCTCGCAAGAGGCTAGATCCGGCCCTCGCACGATAAGTGCGAGGGGCCGGATCTAGCCTCTTGGGCCGAAATTGGTTCGACGCTCTTGGGATAACGATCGGAGGTATCAACCAGGCTACCGAGGTCAATATTCCCGAGCGACAGGATTTGGTGGAGCGACTTCAAAAGAAGTACGAAACGGTCTTCGCTAAGGATATTCCCGGTCACAACGGACCTCTTTATCAACCTAGAGCTCCATCAGGACGCCAGCCCCAAATTTCTCAAAGCCAGGCCAGCACCCTTTACCATGCAGTCGGCGTACGACGAAGAGCTTCGCAAGCTCGAGCAGCAGGATGTCATTGAGCCGACGCAGCACGGCAGTCATCGACGCCCTGCGTGCGTTGTTTGCAACGTATCGGACAACGGCACGGCATTTGTTTCGGCAGAGATCAGGCAATTCTACCAAGACAACAGCATCACAGCTGTGACATCCGCCCCGTACCACCCAGCAACAAACGGCCAAGCCGAACGCTACGTGGGGTCTTTGCAAGGACGAGACAGGGTCACTACAGCAGCCCCGTGTACATGGACGCGACGGGGGCGGGGTGAGTTGAGTGGCGGGTTCAGCTTACCTCGACGCGTCCGAGTTTATATGAACCCCGTCCAAAGAATCGAGGTGAGGGGAGCGGCGGGGTTCGCGGAAGAGGGGCTACCGTATTTTCACGATTCTAACGCTCACCCTCTTTTGCTAAAAGGTAGCTTAATATTTGTGTGCGCGTTACAATCGGGCTCAAAACCGAAATAGGCTTTAAAGCGGCCAGCAGCATTCCCATGCGCAACGGACACTAAGTACCCGCAAAATCCAACTCAATCCAATAAAAAACAATCTGTCAACACCACGTGAGGGAATTTCGGCGCACTGAAGCCTCAATGGCATGCCGCATACCCTGGTCAGCTGTTGCACATTTTTTTGTGCTTCTGCTTAGCCCCTAACGCTTAGAATTATGAAGATCAAGGCACTTGAAATCGCAAGCAGCTTCAGTGTTCCCCGCTATAACTTTATTTGCGGTGTAGCAAGCAGACACGATGCCACTTTTCAATTACCCGCTAGACACAACAACTCGCCTAACAAATTATTATAGATTTGGTTCTGCTCTATGTTTCAGGATGGAGGTCATCACTTCGAACAAGGGCCAGCGCAAGCTATGCTTCGAAGGGTTTATGTATACCCGGCAAAAGGGAAGTGGCAGCTGGGTTCCGGTGGCGCTGCGTGAAGCGTGCTAAAGGCTGCAAAGGGTCAGTGATCACCGTTGAAGGCACAGAAGACGTCACAATGAGCTCAGATCATGATCACCCACCTAGTACTTCCTCCATTAACGTTGCGAAAGCAAGTTTACGTATGAAGACAACTGCTCTCATTTCCAGCGAAAACCCTGCAAAAGTCGTGTCCCAGGCAACGCAGCAGTTGACTGCGGAGGAGAAGGTGATGCTCAAGAGTGAGGACAGCATGAAGAAAGCGATTCGGCAGCAGCGGTGCATTTCCCACCCGCCAACGCCAAGCTCCCTCCGCGACCTTCAGATGGTAGGTCCATGGACCTTGACGGGGGGCATTGCTCCAGAAAAGTTCCTTATCCACGACAACGGACCTGACAGCGACTCGAGGTTGTTAATTTTTGCAACCGTGCCTTGCCTTAGGCTGCTGAGCGAAAGTGCCATCTGGTTTATGGATGGGAATTCTGACCAGGCTCCCAAAGGATTTCTGCAGCTATACGTATAATTCTCGTTCCTCTGGGGGAAGGAATCGTGTCTGTGGCGTACGCGTTCAAGACACGAAAGACTCAAGAGGCTTACGAGGAGCTCCTCACTGCCATTATTTCGGAGTGTGCATCCCTGGGATTGCACCCTGCACCTGATGTGGTCATAACCGATTTTGAGAAAGGTGCAATGGACGCCGTAAGGACAGTACTTGGTGAGGACGCGCAGACGAAGGCATGCTTTTTTCACCTCTGCCAAAGCACGTGGCGCAAGGTTCAAGAACTCGGCTTGGTGAGCTCCTACAGGAAGATGATTCGTTCCGGACCTTTGTCGGCATGCTGAACGCACTTGCATTCTTGCCGGTGTATGATGTCGAAGATGGCATGCAACTTCGTGCTTTGATGCCAAGCGTTGCCGGTGATCTCACCGAGTACTTTGATTCCACTTACGTCAGCGGGAGCTTTCGGCGCCTTACAAGACCTGACTGAGGACTCCACCTGCGGCGGTTGCCTCCGAGGTTTCCCTGTGATGAGTGGAACGTTCACGAAGCAACAGTGGAGGACAGCCACCGCACAAACAACGACTGGGAGGCGTGGAACCGCCGATTTAGTAGTTTAGTTGGACACAGTCATCCCAGTGTCTGGAAGGCCATAGAAGTTCTGCGCGCGAGTTGTCATCAGTAGCTGCGAAAATTGCACAAGAGGCCGTGGGAGCCCCACCAAAGAGGCGCACAGCGTCATCCCAGGTCCAGATGCAGCACCGACTGCAGGCTTAGTGCGCCGGGTACACCCAAGGAACGAAAACGATGGAACAATTCCTTCGCGGTGTGAGCCACACCATTCGCTTTTAAGTGCCGAGCATAATAAAGTAATTTCCTACATTACTTCAAATTGTAAATGACTTCCTACTGTAAATACATTGTACTTTTTTTTCAGAGATAACTGCCTCGTGTTTCTTGACCTTTCCCTCTGACTTTCCCAAGGCTGCCAAAAATTCATATAAAAGTATGTATCAGAAACTGTGCCCAGGATGTATAGCGTGAATGGTTGTAGTAATGTAAAAAAATTTAAGATATGCAATATTGAAAGCCAAAGCATGAACAAAAAAATACTTTCAAAAGCAACAAACAGCAACAAAGAGCGTGAGAAAAAAGTTAAAATGTGAAGGCGAAAGCATCGTATTTTTTGTTGATATGTCTCGAATTTTATGTTGAAATTTACGGCCGCGCCCGTCCACATTTGACCAGCCCCCTGGGCGGCCCCCTCCAACGCTCGTTTTTAACTAAACATCACCAGGAGCACCCTATTTTCCCTTTCGGTACCTTCACCTGTCGAGGCCGCGCGGCACCGGTTTACCCTCTTTTGGCTCTGTCTTTCACTTTCCCGGCGCGCGCGGCTACCGCCACTTCCGGTTCGAGATCTATCCTGCCCTCCCGTACGCCTGCGTGCGCCGGCGGTTGTCAGGCGCGTGTGTGCGTGTTGTTTACTTGTCACAGGGTGCTTACCTGTCAGATAAACCTCTAGTAGGGTCAATCGTTGTTTATGGAATTCCCAATGTATGAGGGGTTTTTTTTTTTTCGGCGGAAACAGATAAACAAGCACACACGCGCGTGAAAGCCGACGGCGTACGGGAGGCTAGGAGAGCTCCCGAACCGGAAGTGGCGGCGCTCCGCGGGAGAAAACAATGCACCCATGAGCCTTTGCGCTTTTTACCGGTCACCTATTAGAGCCCTCCTCCAACACTTCTCCCGTACAGCTGTTTTTCTTTCATTGCGCGCGATCTCGGGCTCACGCTCCCCGGCCTGCGCCATGTCCTGGCGCGCGGTTCCGTCTTAAACTTCCCAGCTCGTGCACGATCAACTTTTTTTAGCATCATTTTTCTTTGCCTCACAACGTGCGAATTTGAAATATACAGATGTGCTGAGATTTATGCATGCCGCATGTGGTTGAGACGTCAATGTAAATATCTGTCGGTTAAGCTAGTGTAACGGCAAATTAGAAAATAAATGTGAGAGGCAATGAAAAGAACACAACCTGAATTTTGGTAAAACAAACGGTCATTATTCCACGAGCCGGTGTTACTCGAACAAGACTACATTTTGCTGCGTTTGCATCGGGACCGATTTTTCTGGGACCATTCACAATTAACACGAGACGAAGAAACCACTTTCCGGCGCCTACAAACCAATTCGCATGCCCCATAATACCCTACTAAACCTAATGTACCCCACCCAATACTCTGCCACCTGTAACTTCTGCCTTGTTGCTGGCACACTATACCACGCGGTATGGGAGTGCCAACGGCCCCCACTGTAACCCCAACTCCCAACCCTACCTATGAGCCTATGACCAGTGGGTGGAGCAGCTGACCAGCTCCGAGCTCTCGGACCACGCCGACTGGTGGAACGGGCCCGGACGGCCGGCCAGCTCCAAGGCATCTTGGATAAGGATACTGGGTGTAGGCCCTAAGAACATCCTGCTCATTAGTGCAATAAATGTTTCTCTCTCTCTCTCTCTCTCTCTCTCTCTCTCTCTACCTTGGCTTTGGGACCATTTTTTCCGGGACCAATTTTTCCGGGACCATTTTTCCTACCTTGGCTTTGGAACCATTTTTTTCCGGAACTTATTTTCCGCGACCATTTTTTCCGGAACCATTTTTTCCTACACCCGAATTGCGACATTTGGCACTTTCATAAGCCACTATTACATTAAATTTCGTTAACATTAATTCATTGCATTAATTCTTTATCAGGACCAGTGCACTAAGGAAAACATTGACATTTTGTTAACAGCAATGGAAGATGTGAATCGTTCTTGCAAGGGTGATACGTTGATAAGAAAGACACTAGCATAAACGTACACGTTTTACAATCGGTCATGAATGCTGCTAATTTGCACTGGCTGGTCATAACAATTTAGGGAAACAATACCGAAAATTAGACAAACCAAAGTCTAAGTAATAGTTGGATTGTACAGCTTCTGAAGTTACTCGAAGAATTTGATATATGTCTGCTGTACAGGGCTATTGACCACAGTTCCTGCCTGAAGCTATCAGGGCGCAGTTTGATATCAGTATCATGCGTGCTACCACTCACACTGTTGCCAATGTCGATTAGTTATTTTAACAATTTGTGCTTCATGCACACACAGATTTTGCTGTATAAGATCCGTTATTTATAAATGGACAGCTCCAGCAGGATCCGAATTGCGCCGATGCCCTCCCCTGTAGTCGTGAAGGCACACCAAATCTTTACCACTTAATTTGGCTTTGTCCATTATTCGGCCGTAATCCTCAACCAGCTTTTTAACTCTAGGATCCCGCCCCTGCGACTGAACAGGAACATGTTAGTCGGGTCCGTGACGATCCCACCACACTAGTAGCAATCACCGAGTACCGTAATTACCCGATTCTAACACGCCCCCGATTCTAACGCGCACCCGATTTTCCAGGCAAAAAACCGAAAAAAACTTGCACCTCCGTTCGTAACGCGCAAGGAACCTTGTGAGCAAGAAAAACGAATGCGAGAGAAACGGGCGATTTATTCCCCGAAGTAATCTCACTCCTCCCGTCGCTCTCCGAGAGCTCCTTGACGCCTTCCGCTGACCGCAACATCTCGTCATTGTGCCGTCAAGCGCGTTCGCGATGGCCACACTTCTGAACGAACGTTCAAACATGTTCAATGGGATCGTGGCCCACGCCTCGCATGCCCATCCCGCGAGCTTCTCCAGAGGCATACGCTTCAGCCAACCGCTCGTTGTGAACGCGTGGGAGCCGCTCGTAAGCCGCGGAAGCGGCGCACCTTCGTTGCCGCTGCGCGCCATTGCTGTTATCAAGTCACGCAGTGAATAATTTGACGATTTGTGTGGACGCCGAAAGAAAAGCCTAGGCGCCTACATCCGAAAAATTGTTGCTCAAAGTCAAAGCTTTGGCGCCATCTTGAGATGGAGTGATGGGTGGACCGAATATTTCAGCTGTTTCGGCAGTTTCGGTTTCGTATCCGATTCTAACGCGCATGCGATTTTTCGGACCTATTTTGCGGAAAAAAGGTGCGCGTTAGAATCGGGTAAGTACGGTACGCCCTTGAAAACGGACTCTACAAATTGGTGTAACGGACTGGGTCGACTTCCCCGTTCTGTCTGCAATGTGAACTGTCCGCAGCGTGTACTGTTTTCAGTGTGAGCCGCATTGTCTACAGTGTGAACTGTACATTTCAGTGTGAACTGTGCATTTTGGTGCCACTGACTGAATTTAATGCGGTCATTTTGCGATTAGGACCCCAAGACTGCAACTGTGTTCATTGCGCGAGCTTTGACCTTCCCCTTTTCCCCTCATCCTTACTCCCCCCAGGGCCCCATGGCCTCTCGTTTAGTAAAGTGTTTCACTCACTCAGATACGTATATTCTTTTCGATGAGACTAATGATCAGCTTCGCGTAGCTTGAGGTCACGGTAGCCGCAGCAGAGATAAAATAAGAGAAAAAAAAACAGTAATCTCCTGGTGCACTATTTTTGAGGGTAGTAATGTAAGAGTTCAAATAGCGGCAAAAAAAATGTCAGTTTTCGAGATCTACTTATGGGGATAGATGAGCAGTTTGTGTCCGTTTCCTGCGACACATTTTTTAGCTACCACATATGGATTTCTGTGGTGTCTGGCCATTTAATGCGAGTGCATTGCGTCACAGTTCGCGCCTCAAGTGTAAGCGACACGCACGCAAAAAAAGTTTACAAATGTGTACACAAGAATTAGCAAGCACAAAAATATAAATAGTACAACACAAGTTGCAAAACGCCGCTCACGTACTACAACGCTCCATATCGAAAAACATACTTTACGCCCCGTTTCTGGACCTTTTGGACAATCCAGGTAGTGTTGGTGCACCCGCTCTACGTGTCCATGAAGGCGTTGACTGCTGCTTCGTCAGGCAGGTTCGCGCGGAACACAGACTCATTATTTGTTGGTGCGAGGTTATCTCTGACGACCTCGAGCGGCTACTCGTGCTCATCCATGAAGCAGAAGTTATTAGCTGCGCGACAATCGCGTGAATGCGTAGGGGACGCGCGTGGCGCACACAATTATGAGAACGGACCTTGTGATGGGTAGTTCTGCGCGAGGTTCGAGGCACAGACGAGTATGGCGAATAACACGCTCGCTGATGTTTTCAGCGGACGAGGGACCGACGTACACGTGTGCTTTCGACCGAATGAGAGCAAACGTTTTGCGCTTCGGTACGAAGTCCAAAGGACCACCCAAAACAACAAAAAAAGAACATTTTTGTCTTCACTTTAATGGGAGTGCTTGCTTTCCGGAACGTAAACAATAACTACATGTACGTGCAAAAGCATCCACCCGCGCACGCACTTGAGCGACGCGCCGAGCGAACAGCATGGGAGACGAGCGACTGTAGGCGCGCGAGGGAGCGCGGAGAGCGAGCTTCAGCTTCTCAGCGCGTACGCCAGGCTCGCGGTCGGAGCGAAACCATCGGCCGCCGCGAAGCAGCGCGATCACAAATGAACAAAACAAATTTTTGTTTTCAGTTTATTGAGAGTGTTTGCTTTCAGAAACGTATATAATAGCCACATGTACGTGAAAGCCTCCATCCGAGTGCGCGCACTGAGAGCACCGAGCCGAGCGCTTATCTAAGAACATGATGGGAGGTCAGCGTCAACTTGCAGGCGCGCAAGAAGAGCGCGGAGAGCTCAGGGGCTCAGGTACAAAAGGTTAACTTCTACCACATGTGCGTCTGCTTCCCCAAGCGCCGCAGGCCAGCCCCGCGCACGGAGCGAAACCATCGGCCGCCCGCAAAGCAGCCGAAACGGAAAGGGGGAGAAAATGCACGTCGCATGAAGTCGCGTACATAGGGGAAGTGACGTCACGGTGCTGCGTCGCTGCTTGGGGGGGTGTGGTCGGCCTGGGCCCCTATGGGATATGGTTTTGGGGAATACCGCCCCCGGGCCCTTGCTTTCCTCAGGGAGGCCACTGTCCGCTGGACTAAAGGGGTCCTGAAATACCTTTCGCCGATGCATGGATGTACATGTAACCAAATAAGACAATGTATTAGCATCTCCTCCCGCAAGAACTTTGTTAAAGCGATGAGTATTAGCTGAGAAATCGTAAATAAAAAACCGCGCATTATCGTCGCGCCGCGTTTCATCCTCCTTTCGCTGTTGACGGCGCGAGAGCCTTCTCTCCCATGATGCTGCGCGCTTCAGCGGTGACGTACTTCCGCTATGGCGCTCCGCATACTGCCGTCTGCTACGGGGCCCTATTCTCGACTGCACAAATTGCCGGCAATACAGGCAATTTCCGGAAGTCTTTTCTGATTGGCTTTCAATTTTGGTCACGTGCTTCCGGTTGACAACGCGGTTATGTGTTGCTGTCGTCATTTTGACGTTTCATGTCGTTTACGGACACCAGTTCTAAAGTTTGCCTTATTTCTCGTTACTAAAAGGCGCATAATTCTTGGCCGGCAATGAAAAACCAGACTAAATGCAGCGGACATGACAACGTAAGCCTGTCTTTGCTATTCAACAACAATACTGCTTGTAATACACACCCCCTCTGTGATTGGCTGAGAAGGGTGACGTAATTTAAACAGTTGGCGGAACGATCACGTCATGCATTGGCAACTTCAGGCTGCGTAAAAGTGACGTAATGCTACGTACAGCTTGAAAATGGCGGCTGTTTTTGTCGCAAAATACAAGCAAAATAGGGCAAAATATTGCCCCGGCCATAGAGTTTGCCACGGCTTTACGGCGCCGCGAAAGGTGCGGCAATTTGCAGCAGGCGCAGTTTTCGCATGCGCGCTGTTTAAAGCATGTTTCCTACCGAAACAATTATAGTGTTCAACTGCTTCTAAGTCAGAGATCATGGAACATACAAATAACATGCAGTATTTTGCTTTATGTTTGGCAATGAAATAAAAAATTATTTGTTCGGAGCAACCGCAACATAAGAGGGCAGTACAAGCTTCTCCATGACAAATGAGAACCCAATGCATGGCATTTGTCCACACTCGTCCTATAGTAAGCTGTTGGGTCACATGATCGAGCTCAAGAGAAAAATAACAATGAAAAGTGACTATTTAGTTCATTACAGCGCTGCTTGCAGTCGTGCTTGACGAATGAGTTAATCGGTGACATCGGTGCGCTCCGCGGTTATCAGGCGTAGCGCTTCGCTGCTCTTATGTGTCATAGAAGCGATGGTCGCGGCCGTCTTTTTCTGTGATCACGCCATAAACTTGTAACATAGCAGCAGACGATGGCGTGGCGGCGGTGGCGGCAGGGAAGGTGATAACGCAACAAAGCTTGCATTGAAGCAGAGAGCTCAGCTATGTTAATAAAAGCGATTGAAAGAAATAAATAGATACGGTAAAAAAATTGTGTGATGTTCTTTAGCTCGACATCCGCCTTTCGCTCGCTTTTGGATCAACGTTACTCGATCGCCTTGTGGTGTTGGCGCAAATTTGACCTCCAGAATGTGTTTTCTTGTCAGCCTCAGCGACCGTTCTTAATTTTTATAGTACATGCCAAGTGTTTTTATATCTTTCTTGCACAATATTTGATACCTTGGTAGCGATCTTTGAGTGACTCGTCAAATTACACTGCATGTCGTCATAGCTTATGGTGCAGCACGTCACTGATTGCTTACGTCGTTCTTACGCAAAAAACATGGGCGAAATGCCGGCAATTTGTGCAGTCGAGAATAGGGCCCACGGGCAAGCTTTGTTGAAACATGAATCCCGCACCCTCGCTCAAGGCTGGAAAGCGAACGAAAATTCTGGCCGCATTTGTGTGGCGGCCTGGCCTTGCCCTTTCGCGGTTTGCGTTGCTGCAGGGCAGCACGTGACTTTTTATCGGCGGGGAACTCGCAGCCGCACGGGGAGGATCGTGTGCCCGTTCTCTTTCATGCACCGCGCACTGTTTATCCAAAAAGCGCCGTATCAGATGTGGCCCCGCTGGTGCCGGGTCTATTTTGCGGTGGTGGTAATTCCTGCCGGCGGCATGTGAAAAAGACATTTTAAACCGATACAGAAACCCG
This sequence comes from Haemaphysalis longicornis, assembly GCA_013339765.2. Lineage (NCBI taxonomy): Eukaryota > Metazoa > Arthropoda > Arachnida > Ixodida > Ixodidae > Haemaphysalis > Haemaphysalis longicornis. Next base: position 196,147,596 of record CM023452.1, on the reverse strand, counting down.
TGCACAAAACGGTTCAATCATGTGACCAGTTAAGCTTGGGGCGACGCGTGGTGGAGAGCGGCAACGTTGGCAAAACATGCTCCGGCGCGGCTCTGAGCTTTCTAGTGATGGAGCGAGCGCCATTTCTTTGACACATCTCAAACATCGGTTGCCTTGGGCAACAAGGCGCAAAACCGCCCCAAAAGTCAGTTACGGTTGCGTGATTCCCGGTCCAGCTCGGGGCCCCACCTCGCGACATGTGGGCACTGCAGGCGTACCACTCACTCCCATTGGGAAGTGCGAGATGCGTTTGGCAATTACAGGAGGCGATGGTGTGTGTGTTGTGGACGCCTTTGTTTCGCGATGAAATGCGACGTTGTGCTTCTGCGGGTGGATAGGCCTCCTGCGCTGCCCAGGGGGCGCTGCGCAAGCGGCTTCCGGGCAGTACTTCCGGGTAGTACAAAGCTGCGCGGGTCCCATAGGATCCCGTGTTGACAGAAGCAAAATGAGCTCGACGCTCCCGATTATTTTGCGACGTGGTCACCAGTTCATCCCCGACGCGTCCGATCTATTTCAGCGATCAACTTGGCATTAGGGGAAAAAGCGTTGCAGCGCTTAACACGTTTACAGCGCCGACGAAAGGGCCGGGACCGTGACGGCGTCTGCTACTCGCAGGTTCACCGATCGATGGTCGTACGAAGTGAAATTTTAAGTGAAATTTCTAGTTTAAACTAATCGTCTAGGTGACAGAGACTTCTCAAAAACAGCCAAGAAGAGTGACGCAATCGGTGATGATCGCGCTTTAAAAAGCCAGCGAGTCCGGCGGACCGCAGGCTCGCCTGCTGCGGTGCGCCGCTCTTTTGCGTACCTGCACACTATGCGTGCACTTTCATTAAACAGTGCTCGTTTGCGTCGCCGTTACGAATACACGGTGCAGCGTTAGCTTGCCGTTTTGTTGCGTATCTCAGTGACAAATTGCCCGCGACCGTCAGAAGCGTGAAATCTGTTTTGCGATTCCGAAATTAGTGGCCGTAAAACAAAGTGGTCGGGCGAACTAAGAGGCCGGCTCGCTTTCCTTGTTTGCTCTCGCTTTACTTAATTACGCTCTTGCAGTATACATTCCCAGTTCGCACTTAATCGCCTAGAATGAGGGTCAGCAACGGCCGAGTTCCATGCAGCCGACACACGGTGGAGGGCTGGACGGCAAATCGGAAAGGGGGGGGGGGGGAGAGGAGGGGGGCTTTGAATGCAAAGAGAAAAAATTCAGCGAATTTCTAATAATATTCGACAATAATCTGGCGAAAGTGTGAAGATGGGGGTGCAATTCAACTGGAGGACGCCAATTCTCTGTTCTTGCCTCGCTGTCTAACTCCATTTGAAGTCAAAACTGGCGTGTCGGCGTTCAGATTCGACGACCCCTGCACTAGAAAACCAACACAGTCAGTGATGTCGTACGTAAATATCGGGGCCCCGCGCCGTGTATGCGGCTGTGTTATGTTATGCTGTGTTATGTGGTGTTATAGAAGTACACATCTCTTCAGGCAGCGGGCGTGTGATTTGGTGCATGTTTTGCGTCCTTTAATAGCGCTTAATTTGTTTATTTGGCGCTATGCCCCACCTACTCGCTAGTATACATGTACACTCCCGTTCGTAAATCATGCGGCGTAAAACGTTACGCAAGAATCATTTAGTTTGCGAAAATACGAAACAAAATTTCCACCTCGTTTCAAAGGCGGTGCCAGGCCAGCAGTGTCAGCTGAGTCGGCTGCGCAATTCTTACGTTCGCTTGCATGCTCCCGCTGAAGCAACCTTTTGCAGTTACCTCAGGATATAGGATGAGCAGCGAGTCCGTGTTTATGCTACTCGTGAACTTTCCTTTGTCGACCGCACGCAAGAAGAAAAAACTGTAACTGTCGTGAAACAGTTAAACCACCCGACCTGGCGATACTGTCCCACGCCGCGACCATCGCGAAAGCTCGCTAAAAGAAAGCCGACAAATCGGCTTCTTTTAGCGGATATTATTTTGTTTAGCCTCTGCAACTACTTTAAGGGCTATTTCATACAGTATGCAGTCATTTAAACTCGCCACAAAGCGCCACAACCAACTTTCACTCTGGCTTGTAATTGAAAACACATGGAGGGCGGCGAGGGTCGTCTGCTTTTGTACTACCCAGAGGCGTGGCCGCTAGGGGCGCTGCATGTCGCTTATCGAGCGACGTACGACTCAACCTCGCATGGGGTATGTGCAGTGTGCGTGGCTAAAAGCCATCTCGGCTTGCGCGCCAGAGTTAAGTGACTTGCTGTTCGTCCCGCAAACCGCGCGCGAGGTGAGTGCCGAATTTACGACGGGCAGGAGGAGGCAACCTATCGTCTGTCAATCGCGGTTCAGACTTGCAACGCATGTTGTGACGTTGTGTTCGTTCGAAACGCATCTCTGGATTGTTTTGAAGTGGAATAAAATGTGTCCGTCAAACCCGGGCATTCGGCCCAGGGCGTTCTCTGCGATTGCACGAAAGAAGTGCCACGGGGCTTCAACGCTTTCTTATGGAACGTACTCAGGTAAGATAATATCCATGTCGTGTTTATGGCCGTGTTGCATTCAATACTAACGGGATAGCGTTTGTTTACACTTGTTTCGTTTGTCGTAAAATGTCCAAGCACTCCGACACTCCGCTGCAGATCAGCCGGCGAGCCGACGCTGAGCAGACGACTCATCTCTTTGCCGGAAGTGCGTGAAAAAGCCGCCCAATGGCAGGATGTCTATCTCATGGACGAACATCTGGGAATCGATGATGTAGACATGTGAAGATGGCGGCGTCCAAAAACACGAAGGAAAGGGTGAGAAAAAAGCGACAAACTTTGCAACAATGTGAGCTTTCCCGCTGCGCGTAAAAGAGTAATACTTGGCCCAGATGACCTCGACGACCCAATCTAACGATTGCGCTACTTCATTTAGTGTGCTCAAAAACGCCTTTCAGGGCCCCTTTAAGTGACAAACCAGGTATTGTGCAGGACGTAGAAGGGCTAAAGTAAGATTCGCAGCAGCTATCACAGGATGGTTAGATGCAAGCTAAGGCTGAATCTCATTAGAGAGGGGGGAAACTCGTAAAAACTAAGAAACTTCGCATGGAGTCCAGTCAGAGCCAGATCGAATGAGTTTAAAATAACCCTTCAAAACAAATTCACGTTTCTAGATGAGAGGGATCAGATTGAATTAGCCGAGCTGTCGAAACTAGTTAACAGAAGTGAAACAACGACATTCGTGCATATTATATAACACGGCAGTGATCGAGGAAACGCTGCAATGGGGGCTTGAAAGCAACTATAGAGAAAGCTAGTCATCGAAAAGACCCGGCTGTACGCGCTCCAAGCAAGCAGGGTAACATAACGCACAACATGGCGAGAGCGATAGTAAGGTAGCAGAACGATTTTTACAACAGGTTGTATGTCAGCGACGTTTAGATCAAAGGAAACTACTGAGAGTACAAGCTCAACTTGCGATGTCCCATTAGCAACTGAAGAGAAGTTGAAAGGCTCTCAAAGGCATGAAAATGGGAAAAAAGCTGTAGGTGACGATGGCATAACCGTGGATCTTTTAAAGGATGGAGGATGTAATGTACTGGAAAAGCTTGCTGTACTATTTTCGGAATTCTTGAAGACTCAAAAGTGCCCATAGCCTGAGGAAAACACCAACATTGTTTGATTCATAAGAAGGGAGGACCCCAAGGACCTCAAGAATTACAGACCCATCAGCCGACTCTCGGTTGTGCACAGGCTTTTTACTGAAATTTTAGTTTGCCGCATTGGTGACAGCCTCCATTTCCAACCAGCCCAGAGAGCAGGCTGGGTTTCGGAAAGGGTTCTAACCATGGATCAGATCCATGTTGTGAATCAAGTGACATAGAAATCCGCAGAATACACTTAACCCCTTTCCGTGGCAGTTATAGACTATGAGAAGGCGTTTGACTCCGTACTCGCCGCAGGTGTGATAGAAGCGCTAAAAGACCAAGGAATAAAGAAACCTTCATAAGAATTCTAGAAGAAATCAATGGCAACGGAGAGGATAACCCTCCACAGGCAAAGCGATAAATTCCCGATCCGAAAGGGAGTAAGACATGTGAGATACCATATCGCCAAAACCTATTCACATGTCTGTAGGGGGTATTTAGAAAGCTCGACTGAGAAAACATAGGATTAAGGATAAACGGGGAATACTTGAGTCATCTGAGGTTTGCGGACGACATAGTTTTTCCTGAGTGAGAGTGCAGAACACATGCAAACAATGCTTGAGTAACTGTGGTACAATCCGAAAGCACGGCCGTCGGTCTAAAAATAATATGAGTAAATCTAAAGTAGTGAGAAATAAGCATGCCAAAAACGTCCGCTTCAGCTCAGGAAACGAAACGCTGAAGAAGTAAAAGGATACAACTACCCTCGGACAGATGGTTAGGGCTGACCCCCAACCACGAGAGAGAAATCCGGCGCAGTATAGGTTATGGGTTAGTGAGCACTCAGCAAGCACTCCCAAATAATGAAAAGTAAGCTACCTTTGTCATTCAAAAGAAAAATCTACAACCACTGCATACTGCCGGTGATAACATACGGAGCTGAAACTTGGCGCCTTACTAAACAACTTGGAAGCAAACTTGGTTGGCTCAACGGGCCATGGAACGGATAATGTTTGGAATAACACTCAGGGACAAGAAACAGGTATACCTGGATCAGAGAACGAACCAGAAAAGAAAGATATCTTACTACAAAAATAAAAAAGAAATAGACTTGGGCTGACCATGTAGTGAGGCGAACCGACAACCGGTGGGCAATTAAGGTAGCAGAGTGGATACCAAGAGATGGGTGCAGAAGATGGGGAAGGCCATTAAGCGATGGAGAGATGAAATATAGAAATTCGGGGGTAAATTGCATAATCGAGCAGTGCAGGACAGGAGCAGCTGAGGTCGGAGGCCTCCGTTACCTCGTCCTGCAGTGGACCTGAGCAGGTCGATATACAACGGTCTGAAAAAAAAAAAAATAGTAGAAACGGGCTAATAATTTTTCGTTATTTTTATTGACATTGGCTTTCGTAACTGCTATATCCACGTCGTTGGCACTTGTCAGAAAATACACTGTAGCATTTCATTTTGTTTTCTCTTAAAACGGTCTTTCTTCCATAAAAGTCTGCGTCCAGTTTCCCCAGAGCTCGCATTCTGAAACCAAGCCAAACAACAACACGTGACGCCATTAGGCTTGAACTTACATTGCGATTAGATGTTTTGTACTGATATGTTTTAATAAGCAAGCTTGAGAAAATAGCTAAACTAATCTCTCAACGTCACCTCGCCATCAGGAATTGCGCGTTGTAAGGGGCACGTGTTCATGTTTTCAGTGCAAACCACGCGGGGCCGAATAAAGTCATGAAAGGTTACAAGCAAGTCCAGAATGACGATTCAACGTGTTGTCACGTTTTTAATACAAAAATGCTTAGCCTGTGAGGCCAGACATAAGCACTGTGTATAGCTTGTATTCACTGGCGCGGCACGAATGCAGGCAACCATGTGAGTGCGCCGTCACTGGTTACGCCGGGCTCCGCGGGATGGCGGTACTTGTCCGTACTAAGCAAACGATTTGGTGTTTGACGTTCCAACTCTACCCCACGGAACGCAAAGTAATGGCTCGACTCCAATGTAAACGTTATCAATAACATCTCTGTTGACACCACCATTGAGAATCGGGGTTGAAACGGAGCCCGCCGGTGTTTTTTTTTCCTTCGGCGTGCGGGCGTGGCACAAGCCGCGCCATGTCCGTGGTGCATCCGACATGTCTGTGGCCGTTTCCAGTATTGCCAGCAAAGAAAATTGACAGCTAAACTGTTCAATGAATACCACCTATATAACTAGACACTTCTTTGTGGTGAATTGTTGCTATAAACAATGTTTCTTCATACGCCCAACCCTTCCCCGACGTCGTGAAAATAATGAGCATTTGTTGTATATACATAGTAGCAACCACGCTGCGCAACGCAGATGCATGCTTCTGGTGCGAGGGGAAATAAGCAGTCGAAAAAAGACTCTAGTGCACGGAGTAAGAACCAGACACTAGTGGAAGGCTACGCTTCATGGGGCGGCTAGATAATAGAGAGTTTTAGCACTCCGTATGTTCCGTGTTGTACGTAGTTCCCGTGTTGACCGGACCCGTCTGGGCAGTTGGGACATTCGTCGCGGTAGGGGGGATTATACGCCTCGAGCTTTGCGATCGCTGCTCCGCCTGCCGCCGCTTCTCCGCGTAGTGGACGGGATTAGCGCTGCGCGGCCCATAGGGGCTCATGCAGTGTTTTGATTCTCTTTCGCTTCTTTTTGCCCTTCCAAGCGCTAAAAAACTTGTTATGGTGACGTCTGTAAGTAAACAGCACGTTTAGGTTACTTCAAAAGCCGCTGGGTCTTGGTAGGGTGCTCAAACATAAACAATAGCTATCCGGGAACGCGGCTCTGCGTCCTTCTCGGCCGCTGTTACGGGCGTCGGCGACGGCAGCAGCATACCACCACTGTCACCTCCGAATACGTCCGGCACAAGTGAATTTTATTGTCGCCTCGTTTAAACCTGATACTGGCACAGTGAGAGGTGGTTTTGTTTTGCAGCGCGGACAACGAATGCGGCCTCATTACGAATATATGCGTCGTAGAAAAATATATTTCGGGGATGCGATTACCCAATACCTGATAATCAGTTGTGCCTTTTATAAGAATATAAGCCACGCGAAAATGTTAAGTATATTCTAAGGCTCTGCGTCGGGAAAGATGTGCACTCATGCCTTATAGCAAGAACCAAGAAAAGTGAATTAAACAACTGAAAAATTAATGGTCTGGAAGTCCGGAAGAGACAAAATAGCTCGTACAGAAATGAAAAAAAAAAAAAAACGCAGTGCAGCTTCTGAAATGCTAAAGATGTTCGTATAAACTTAAGCCGGGTAGGACTTACGAGAACAACTAGTGTGCGAAATGCACTGCTATTTCGCGAGACATGGGGAGGGGGGAGGGGGATCGCTAACGTAACGTTGTGTACGATTGCGGGGCGAAATCAAGAAAATAACGTTTTAGTAATCACACACACAAGCTCGTCGTTCACGTCACTCTAGTTTTTATACTTCAACTAACAGCTGATCCCTCGGCGAACGCATTTTTTGAGGTATACAAGTTCAAAACTGATAAAGGGTGTCGTTAGAAGAGTGGGATATCTGATAAGGCCTTCTGATTTCCATTTGTGCTAGATTTTGCAGGCTCCCTGCGTCATATGACTATGCTTCGAAGAAACGTTTAGTCGCGAACGGGCATTACTGTAGAAGCCCTTCTCCGGCCTGCTCGCGGAGGATATATGTAACAAATATGAATGTTTGCGGGCGCCCAGCTCACGACAAGACGCCCCAGCATTATTTTTTTTGTCGTGCGCTGATCCCGGGTATAATTTTGATTTATCCATCGTACTTATTTCGTAGAATGTTCCTGAAATTTATGTCCAGGGTAGTGATCAATATCTGAGGTATGCTATTGGCAAGCATAACTGGCGTGCTGTCAGGTATGACCGCTCCACTAGGTTATATAAGCGCACAAAACTGATTTACATCGTAATGTATAGCCATGGCATGACCATCTGGGAAAATTATGCTTACGGAGACACTGTTAGTAAATTTCAGGGCAGTGGAATCACAATCATCTCCATATGCATATCCGGTGCGACGCCGACCTGTGACGCACACCTTGCGCTTGTACAGACCGAATGTACCGGACTAAGATCGCGTCACACACCTTTACACTCTCGTAAACACACCACATTTGCGAACAGAGTGACTGCTCCACATAAATGTGTATTTCCAACGCCTAAAAACGGTAAATCTCCGTCGTGAATGGGCCCCGAAAGCAACGGTGACAGTGGGGAGCGGGCCGGCGACTCCCGCGGCTGCTTTCGAAACGGGCCGCTAGGGGGT